>PVIW01010754.1:0-42059 GCA_004026585.1 Noctilio leporinus
TGGAAAACAGTATGGGGTTTCCTTAAAAAACTAAAAATGGAACTGCCTTTTGATCCAGCAATTCCACTACTTGGACTATACCCAAAGAATCCTGAAACACCAATTCATAAGAACCTATGCACACCTATGTTCATAGCGGCACTATTTACAATAGCCAAGTGCTGGAAACAGCCTAAGTGCCCATCAGTGGATGATTGGAACAAAAAACTTTGGTACATTTACACAATGGAATTCTATACAGCAGAAAGAAAGAAGGAACTCCTACCCTTTGCAACAACATGGATGGAACTGGAGAGTATTATCTTTAGTGAAATAAGCCAGTCAGTGAAGGATAAATACCATATGATCTCACCCATTACAGGACAATAATGAACAAAACTAACAACAAGCAAAACAGAACCAAATATATGAATACAATGAATAGGCCTTCAGTGGTCAGGGGGAAGGGGATTGTGGGGAGGGGGAAGGCAGAGGCAAGGAAAGAGGAGCAGTTTAGACAAGAACCTAGTATAAAGGAACCATGGACATGGACAACAGGTGGGATTGACTTTGGGGGGAATAGGTGGGTGGGGAGGGGGACAGAGGGGAGCAAAAAGGGGATGGATGTAATACAACAACAACAACAAAAAAAAGAATGGTCTTTTCCTCCTTTTGCTGAGGACAGGTTTTATTAAGTGTATAGTTTAATTTATGTAAATTAAATGTATTAGTTTCCTACCTAGGGATTTAATGCAAATATACCTTGATATTAGTTCCAGAGTAGTAGGGATTAAAAGGGCTTTGGGAATAAAAGAAATATAGAAAATAGTGTAATTTTTGTTTTTTTGACATTTAATGGGCCCCTGTAGGAGATTGATATATTGTCCTTTCTTTTATTTAATACTTGTCTTGATGGTATGTTTAGCACTGGCATTTATAAATATGAAAGTTCCCTGGATATGGATAAGTAGATAATGACAGTAAAGATTAAAGTGTTGTGCTATATACCTCAAATTAAAAATTATAGGTACCTACTGAAATTTAGCAATAAAGATACCATCCTGCCTTTGAAAATTCATCAGCTGAAGGAAGATGAATGGAAAACCGATTATAACTAAGTAGGTCAGATATATACTTAGTAGTAGATATATTGATCCATCAACATAAGTATTACTTCTGAAATAATTTCTAATCTGTAAATCCTGAATATTGTGGGGTAGAATGGCTGTGGCTGGTAGTATCTGTGCATGTTATCAGGCTAGGCATATCTGCCTTTTATATTAAAATGTAGGAGACTAGCTACTGGAATAGCAGTTTCATGTTACAACAGGAAAGGTAGAGGATACTTTAAAAAATTTTGCAGTCCTGTGTTTGTGCTGATTTATCTATTCTCCAGGTTCAACTGCAAGAAGCTGAGCGAAGGTGGGAAGAAGTCCAGAGTTATATCAGGAAGAGAACAGCAGAGCATGAGGCAGCACAGCAAGGTAAGGGAAAAGGTATTTATGTCAATTTAGTATATAATTCTAGGAAAAATTTTCTTCCCTTTCCATGGAGAAAGTATACTTTTGCATTTTGGTTACAGTTCAATAAAAATAGCATTTACATTTTCAGAGTGCCTTAATTTTCTTTAACACTTTCTAAGGCTTTAAAAATAAGAACCCTTAATAACTTTGAAGCATTAAGTTGCAGAAAAATGATAGTCTACAATAGGGTAATGGGGGCTTAGTGGTGTGTGTTTCCTTTCTGTAGTTACTTAATTGCGTTTGCTTTCTTGATCAACTCTTCATTTAATTTTTTTGTTTTGTTTCTAAGGAAGGACTTACTTCCTATATTGTGGAGAGAAATATAGCAAGAGCATTACTATTCCAAGTTGTTGACATAAAACTGCCTGTTACTTAAATATTAACTTACATAATTTCTTTTTTTTTTAAGATTTTATTTATTTTTAGAGCGAGAAGGGAGAAAGAGGAGAAAAGCATCAATGTGTGGTTGCCTTTTACATGCCCCCAACTGTTGGGGACCAGGGCCACAACCCAGGCATGTGCCCTGACTGAGAATCGAACCAGCAACCCTTTGATTTGCTGGCTGATGCTCAATCCATTGAGCCACACCAGCCAAGGCTATTAACTTTCTATCACAGAGAATGAAGGCTTAATACTCCACCATTCTCTCGTCCTCCTCCTCCTTATATTATTACACGTACTTTTTGATCATGGCAGTATTAATTGTTTATATCATTATGACTGTACTCAATGCTTAGCCAAGATTAATATTAAAACTGCAGTTCTTTTAATTTTATTTATTATTGTTGTATTACAGTTGTTTCACTTTTCCCCTTTTTGCTCTCCCCTCAGTCAATCCCCAGCTCATTGTCCCTGTCCATAGGTCCCCCTTGCTAGCTCCTCATCTGCTCACTTCCCCCACTTTCCCTATTCTCTCCCTCCCCCCTAGTCACCATCATTTTGCTCCTCTTTTTCTTGAACAATATTTTTTAAATTTTCTGAAGCTAATTATTGCTTTATATTTTTAGGTTGCTTGATCTTTCATTGTTTAAATTTTTACCTATGGTTAAACTCCCTTCAACCTTTTTCCCTCCCCTAGCCTCTGAACATGTTAGTTACTGGAGAACCTATCAATTTTTCCTGGGGATATCCCTCTGGAGTCCTTAGTCTTCCCATTTGAGTACTCCTTCCTTTCTAGATTGCTCTGTAGCCGCCTTCCTCAGGCTGCTTTCTCTCTTTCTCTCCTGTTTTCTGCTTCCTGTGTCCCTGCCATCTATTTCGCTTTCCTCCCTCATTTACTAGCGTATCTTTTAGTGGCTTCAAAGAGTATACTTTGAAGTACATTTGTTGAGGCTTTGTATATCTGAAAAATGTTTTTATTTTTTCCACTTTCATGCATTGACTGGATGTAGAGTTCTGGGTTGGAAATAATTTTCCCCACAGATTTAACTTATACTGTTGCTGGTAAGAAATATGCTTTTCTGAGTTCTAAACCTGGACATTACCATTAGTTTAATTTTCTGGAGCTCTTGCACGAATTGTGTTTCATTCTGATATTAGTTTCTTATGGAAGAAATATCTTACTTTTTAAAAAACATATCTAATACACAAATGTGTGCACTTTTTCTCTTCCCTCTGTTTGCCTCTCCTTGGTGGTAATTGTCCATGTTCTGTTTCTGTCATTCCTCCATTTTGTTCCGGACTTGATTGTGTTATGGAGCTGGAGGCAGCTCCCATAATGCCTGGTATCTTGATTTCCTGAGCCTTCATAGTATTCTGGAATACGCTTTCCTCATCTCTGCCAAGTTAGTGATAATCTGTCCATTTTGTCTTAACTTCTTGCGCTTTGTAGTTACATTTATTTCTGATTGTATCAGTAGTTTGTGTTTTCTCTCTATCTCCATTTCTATGTCTATCTTTGTTTCTTTTTGGGGGGTTATTGTTAAGAAGAGAAGCAGACAAAAAGTTTTACTTAGCTTGTACCAAAACATTTGTCAGCTTTTGGCATCTTCCTTTGTTTTCTAGGTTGGCTGGGGTAGAGGGAGTTTATAAGAAATCTACTTGAACTACTTACTAAACTTTCTTTGGTGAAATAAAGAATGCTTTCAAGAAATGGTATAATAATTTTAAACATCCATGTACTATTCAATTAACATTTATTGAATATGTACCATATTCCAACCCTTGGGCCCAGCTCTATTCAGAAAGGGCAATCTCTGACTTCAAAACGCTGGGAGAAGATCCTAATTTGTACTATGTGTCAGGTACTATGATTAGTAGTAAGTATTGGGCATTCAGAGAAGTCATATACAGAAGAGGGGATCAGATTTAAGGAAGGTTTTCTAGAGGAGATAATGCCTACACTAAAGGTGAGTAGCAGTAACCAGGAAAGGAAGAGACCATTGTAAAATACAATGCTTTGTTACAGATTTACAGAGTAAATTTGTGGCCAAAGAAAGTGAAGTACAGAGTCTTCATAGTAAGCTAACTGATACCTTGGTATCAAAACAACAATTGGAGCAAAGACTAATGCAGTTAATGGAATCAGAGCAAAAATGGGTGAACAAAGAAGAGGCTCTACAAATGCAAGTTCAGGTATCTAATTTTCTCTCTTAAAAAATAAAGGTAGCCATGGCTGATAGCACAGTGGATAAGGTGCTGGCCTGCGAACCCAAAGGTTGCAGGTTCGATTCCCCAGCCAGGGCACATGACAAGGTTGCAAACCAGGTCTCCAGTCAGGTCTGTGGCTGGAGGCAGGTGAAAAGCAACCATACATTGATATCTCTCTCCCTCTCTGCCTCTCTCCCTTCCCCTCCTTCTAAAAATAATGAAATAAAATCTTTTAAAAAAAAAAGTAAAATAAAAAAATAAAGGTAGAAGCCCTGGCTGGTAGTACAGTGGATAAGGTGCCGGCCTGCGAACCCAAAGGTCACAGGTTCGATTCCCCAGCCAGGGCACATAACAAGGTTGCAAATCAGGTCTCCAGTCAGGTCTGTGGCTGGAGGCAAGTGAAAAGCAACCATACATTGATGTCTTTCTCCCTCTCTGCCTATCTGCCTCTCTGCCTCTCTCCCTTCCCCTCTTTCTAAAAATAATGAAATAAAATCTTAATAAATAAATAAATAAATAAAGATAGGCAGTTGTTGGGTATGTCTCTGTAGAAGAGAGAGAATAGTCTACCTTATCTTAATTCTAGGGTGGTGATGAATAATTAAAACTTAATCTTTGAGCAGTTGCCACAGTATGGTGTAGTTAAATATGTACTTACCCACAGTCTTAGGCTTTTTGTATTAGATTAGGAATAGCATGGCATATTATTAATTTCTACTTTACAGATTAACTCTCCAAAAAGAATGCCTACCATTGATGTTTTAAAATGCCTGATTTCCGGTTAAGATGGCATAGGTAAACATGGCTCTCCTCTTTGCACAACCAAATAAAAAACACAACTAAAATGTGAACAACCATCACTCATACAGTCAGAAATTGAGTTAAATGGAAGTCTTAACAGCTTTGGAATTAAAAAAATGATAAAATACAGGCCAGTAGGAGGGGTAGAGATGCAGAATGGGCTGATTCCACATCTGTGTGTGGTGGATAAAAATTAAGGAGGGACATCTCTCGAGTGAGGAGTCCTAGCTCCATACCAAGCCCCCAGACCCGGGTTCCAAGTGCCAGAAAGATAAGTCCCCATAACTTCTGGCTGGAAAAACCAGTGGAGATTGAGTTGGTGGAAGAAACTGCTGGAGTTCCAAGCAGTTCCTCTTAAAGAACCCACACACAGACTCATTCAGATTTACTCCCTCTTATCTCCAGCACTGAGGTAGCAACCTGAAAAACACCAGTGACATAGAGAGAGGAATTGAAGTGTCTGGCATTAAGATGAGAGCTGGGGGACAGCTTTCTCCCAGATAGAAAGGCAAGCAGAGGCCATTTTCCCTTTCCTGAAATCTCTCCCGACAGAGCCCCAGAGCCCGCAGGCAGGTGCCATACCTGAGATATCATCAATCTGGCTAACACTGTTTGCCCTGCCCTGGAGAACCCCTGGAGGTTCCATCCCACCCAGCTTAACAGGCCTACCAAGCTGTTAACAGAGACTTAACCATGTGAAAGCTGGTCTTGGTTTATGCTTCACCATATCCTCTATTTTAAACAAGCAACAGCCATCTACAATGAGCACATAATTCCTATACTTCTTGCTCAGGGGCCGCAGGCCTGGCACTAGCAGTAGCCAGCCCAGGTTCACAGCTTGGTTTTGCTTGGGAATCTCCAAGCCCAGTACAAGTAGAAGACATCTCAGATTGTGTTATACTTTGTACATGGTGGCTCTGGGCATAACACAGGTTGGAGCTGACCTTGGCCTGTACCACCCAGGAAACTGCAGAGCCTGCACACTCAGTGGACAGCTGCAGACCACTTTGGAGTTCCACCATCCTGTCCCTGCACAGCTGATCCTCCATGTAGGGTGGAGGCTGGCGGTTAGTGGTCACAGCCAGTCCTTGCTGCTGATCATCAGCCTGGGTAAATCCCTCCTATTGGCCTGCCAACAGCAATCAAGGCTTAATTACAAGAATAGGATATGCTCAGCCCATGTGAAAGGCACATTTTGAGTACCAGCTTGGGTGATAGTGGAGGCTGTGCCACTTAACCCTACAGGACACCCACTGTATCAGGCCATACCACCAAGACAGGGAGTCATAGCAGCTCTCCCTAATACATAGAAACGAACACAGGGAGGCTGCCAAAAATGAGGAGATAAACATGTCCCAAATGAAAGAACAGAGTAAAACTCCAGAAAAAGAACTACACAAAATGGAGGTGAGCAGTCTTATTAGAGGCAGAGTTCAAAACACTGGTTATAAGAGAGGCCTTCAAGAGCATAAAAGAGATTTATCCAGAAACAAAGAATACACTAATTGAAATGAGAACAATTTACAGGGAACCAACAGTAGAGTGGATAAAGTTGAGACCTAAATCAATGATTTGGAACACAAGGCAGCAAAAAACAACCAATCAGTTCAACAAGAAGAAAAAAGAATGCAATAAATTGATAGTGTAAGCAGCCTCTAGGACAACTTAAAGCATTTCAACATTCACATCATATGTTGCCAGCAGGAGAAGAGAGAGCAAGAAATTGGAAATCTACTTGAAAAAGTAATGAAAGAAAAGTTTCTGAATTTGGGGAAGGAAATAGACAAGCACAGAGAGTTCCAAACAAGATGGACACAACGAGGCCCACACCAAGACACATCATAATTAAAATGCCAAAGGTTTAAGAAAGAATCCTAAAAGCAGCAAGAGAAAAGCAGATAATTAACCTATAAAGGAGTTCCCTTAAGATAGTTGATTTCTCAAAAAGAAACTTTGCAGGCAAGAGGGATTATCAAGAAATATTCAAAGCCATGAAAAACAGGGACCCATATATAGTTGAGATAGCTCTACCCAGCAAAGATACTTGGAATTGAAAGGCCAATAAAAGAGCTTCCCGGATAAGTGAAAACTAAGTAGTTTATCATCACCAGACCATTATTATATAAATGTTAAAGGGACTTATGAAAAAGATCAAAATTATGAACAGTGAAATGCAAAAATATATATCATCAATTCAATCTAAAAAACTAAGCAACAAGGAGAACAGAGATAGAACCTGGATATGGAGAATGTTTTGATGGTTGCTAGATGGGAGGGGGGTATAGGGAATGGGTGAAGGGGGATTAAGAAGTACAAATAGGTAGTTACAGAAATGTGATGTAAAGTACAGTTAGTAGGAAATGCAGTAGCTTAAGAACCCATACCCATGACTCATGAACATGAACAATGGTGGGGGTATCTCCTGAGGGAATGGTGGGTGCTGGGTGGAGGGGGGCAAATGGGGAAAAATTGGGACAACTATAATAGTATACTTAATAAATATAATTAAAAAATAAAATGATGCCTTTTGGAACCTAAGAATGCCTTTTTAAAGATAAAGATATACACCTCATTTTGTTCATATGCATTGGCATTTGTTAACAGCACTCTTTTTTTCCCCTCTCCTTTTTGGTTACTGTTTATGAAAGGATATTTTGGAGCAGAATGAAGCCTTGAAAGCTCAAATTCAACAATTCCATTCCCAGATAGCAGCCCAGGTAATGGTGCTTTATTATTGCTTATCATCACTAATGGCCTCTATCTGTGTAACTATCATTTGAATCAGTAGTCAGGGAGATTAGTCAGTGAATCAATATTGATCATCCTGAGTGCTGAACACTAATAATTATATACAGTGTTGTGGGAAAATGAGAAATCCAAATCCAGCTAATTGAGAGGTGGGTAAGAGTTTTTGCCACAGGAGGAAAAAATGTCCACAATTCTGCCACAACAGGAGGAATTGGCCAAATGGTGTTAAGAATAGTATTTTATGTTTTAGAAGTGATTACTAATGGCTAGCCATAAGGGAAAATTTTATATGCCCTTAGGTGGTAGCAGTATGTTAAAAAAAACAACAACCCTGTACTTGTTTCCATAATATACATACTGTGAGTTTTAATTTTTTGATTTTATAATTCTAAGAATAGGTTGTAGAAAAAGTATTAACTTAGAATATAAGTCACCTTTCTGTATAAAAGTAGTTTTAATATTAAAAACTGTTCTTAAGGCAGGCAAATTTAAAGTCCCAGAAGCTTGAGATAGCAAATACTTTTTTTCTAATTGCTTTCTTTGCTGAAACTATAGTCTAACGTTAACTGGGAAGAATTATGTAATATAGTAAACGATGTTTGTGTGTCTATGGATATGTGTTTACATGTAAATTATCAATTCAAATTGGATGGAAATTTTAAGTTATTAGCTAAAAGATAACTCTAGAAAATTTATTGGGAATTAAATACTTTAGGATACTGTAAGTACCTTTTACAAAATAAAGATGAGTACAAATAATGCCCCCAAAAACTTAATTCTTACCCTAATCATGAACTGTGTCATTTTATTATTGGACATTATTACTTATGAACAGAAGTACGGAGATGAAAAATGGACTTTGTAGTTGTTGTTCCTACGTTTTATTGCTTTGTTGCTTGTTGGTGATCGAATTTGCCTTTTAAATAATCGCTGCCACCTATTGCATACTCATCACGCTGCCTTAACACTTTCATGTACATTAATTTCTCTTAACTTTTAAAACTGTTGTGATCATTATTGTATAATTTTTAAACTTTGTCTTATATACTTTTATGTTGACACTTGTTTTTCTTTCTTAGACCTCTGCTTCAGTTCTAGCAGAAGAATTACATAAAGTGTAAGCCTCCCTTTCTACATTTCTTTTCAAATGTGTAGTCACCATTAACAGATACCTGTTAGATTCAACACTTGCAATTCATTTTGTATTTTAACTTGTTCAGAAAATAGTCTCAATAGATTTGCAGCAACTTTTGCTCCCGCCCTTTCGCTCCTGGAAAGGTTATGCATTCTGTGTTTTTATGTCTTCATCATAAAAAAAGCTGGGAAATTTTCTTTAATTTTGGCTTGAGCAGTTATATGGGAAAGATCATTGTGACTTGAGATTTCTGGAAGTAAATTAGTTTTTATGTCCAATAAGAAGTAGTAGGTATTCTGTATCTAACTATATGGTGGAGTCCAAAACACAGTTCTGTGTTTTTCCTTCTTTTGTATTATTTAACTGAGTTCAGAAGCCCTAAAATACAGGTTTTGACATTGCTAGGCTTATAAGTTTAAAAAAGTTACTACTACTTTGACCTCAAATTTTGAAATAGGGATAGGTATTTTAAGGGTCTATAGTAATGCATATGATCGTTATTCCTAAATGGAAAGGAGCTAAAAAACAGAAGGTACATTTACATGAGAAATTTAAGGCTTTTTTTTATCCTTTGATTTGTTGTTTGACTTCTAAATATTTACTGAATGTACAAATGTATTTACCGTTACAGGATTGCAGAAAAGGATAAGCAGATAAAACAGACTGAAGATTCTTTGGCAAATCAACATGATCATTTAACAAGTAAAGAGGAGGAACTTAAGGTACAGTAATTATTATAAATGGCTGCAGTATTTTACAGACATTGAATAACCTGTCTTTGAAGAATAGGAAAACACTGTAGAATTCATTCAAAGTGCCTCTTTTTCTAAAATTACAAAATCCTTTTTAGCCTTCTGAGAGGAAAATTTAAGGGATTTTTCTCACATGATACAATTTACAGTAATTTGCGTAATATGCTAAACAACAGGAATTAGTGATTCCTCTAAAAAATTGTAATTTGACACTTCTGCTTTGAGACCTTTGCTTAAGTAAAAAAGAGTTTTACAACTTCCAAGTCAATTATTTAAATATTTCTAATTCTGTTTTTCCTTCTTGTTCTAGGACATACAGAATATGAATTTTTTATTAAAAGCTGAAGTTCAAAAATTACAGGCCCGGGCAAATGAACAGGTAGATCTTCATTGCGTTTGAGCATTTACCTCAGACTTTCAGTTCATTTATGTTTATTTTTATTGGTATTGCAAGCCCTAAATTTACTCATGTAGATAGTAAATAAGTATAATGATTACTTTTGCCTGGCTGCATGGTGTGTTGTTGAAATCTTCTATTTGATATTACTCTCAGACTCACTTAGATGTTAACTATTTTCATGTTGAAATCAGTGTTTGATCCAGTGAATTGACTGCTTTTGAAATACCAGAGGAACAGTTAAAACACTTTCTATGCTGGTATGTTTTAGCATTCTGCCATTTAATTTAAAAAGGGTATTCCCTTTTATTAGGATAAAAGTTGATCAGTGAGAAGTACAAAATTCTGGGCAGCAAAAAGTATGATACTACTTTAATTTTACTCTAAATACATGAAAATATAAAAATAAGTAAAAAAATAGTTTGGAGTGCTTCCTGAGAAATGATGTAATTCTCATCTTATTCTAAACACAGGCTGCTGCAGTGCATGAACTGGAGAAAATGCAAAACAGGTGATTTATGTATTGTTGTACATGGAGCTGTTCATATGTTTACATTCAAGTATATCTACAGAAAATATTGCTACTTATAACTGATAGTTGTGCACATAATATTGTTAACTTTTTGAATGTATGAAGTATTATAATTGATTTTTCCCCCCATAGTATTCACGTTAAGGATGATAAAATAAGATTGCTTGAGGAGCAGCTACAATGTGAAATTTCCAACAAAAGGGAAGAATTTAAGGTGTGTGATTAAGCTTGTCAACCCAGCTTTTTTGAACTACATGGTAATGGTTTTTGGTGACGTGAATCTAGAAGCACTACTTTTTATATGTAATGACTCTGAAACAGTGTTTCTGTTGCTCATTTGTGGCTTACACAAATAGTGAATTTTATTGTAGACTTTTTGCCAAGATTGCCTTATCTCTTATAATAGACTTTTGAAATTTGTTTTGCCCCAATCTTTTCTCACAGTTTCTAGTTGGTAGTTTGTGATGGTTTTATCTGCCTCCATTGTTGGTGTGGTGCTAGTTTCTGGTTCATGGCCAACCAGTTTGAGTGCTGTAGAGTATTCTGATTGCCAGAGTGCATCTCTGTGTGTAGTATGATTTGCTCTCTTTTCTTTTCTCTCTCTCTCCTCTTCCTTCCTTCCTTTCTTTTATTTAATAGGAATCCTGTAAGTACTTAATGAAAGCAAGGTTTCCCAAATTTCATTGGCATCCACTGTTCAATTCTTTGAAATACACATAAAAACAGTTTTAGCACCGTTTTGGGATAAACTGCATGACTGAATCAGGGGGCTTATTAGAAATTGTGGTTGTAGAAATTACTGTACATTCACTTTATGCTAGTACTATATTCCTATACTCTGGAATGTAATGTTCACTGAAACTGAAAAACGGAGCCATGTGAGATTTGCATTCTTATCTGTGTTAGTATATAATTTGCCTATCAGTTTATTATTACTTAAAACAATAATATGGGCTTGATTTTTTTCAAGAATCCATTCAAATGAGTGTTTGCTAACCTTTTATTAATAAAACAGTAATTTGAGATTCTTTTTTCCAGATTTTGAGTGACCAAAACAAAACATTACAATTAGAAGTTCAGAAGCTACAGACTCTTATTTCTGAACAGGTAAGACTTTTGAGTTACAAAGTGGGAATATCCACTCTATTACAAGGTTTGCTTCTTCTTAAATAGTAACCAACTCATTCATTTGGAGAAACTTAAGTGTAGATATGTCTTTTAATTGCAGTTCTGTTGTTCCTGTACTTATCAAATAGCTAAATTAAATAAAATATGTTTTTTTTTCCTGAGAGGAAGTTAATGCTAACATGCTTTTATAAGTACCCCTCCCCCTAAAAAAAAGAGAAGTGTAATAGGATGCATAAAGAGAAGTTTTAAAGTCATTTTGATACATTTGGCTCCCAGGATAAAAGTAGACTTGGAGCTTCACTTTCTTTAAGGCAGCCCACTTTCTTAAAAAGGAGAGTGGATTTGAAACCTAATACCAACACTTCAAGCAATGATGTTGATCAGATTGCTTAACTTTTCTGAAACCTCTCCTTCCAGGTCTTTCGCATTTTATTTATGTCACAAACTTGGTAGATTTAAACAGGGAGGTTTATGTATAGTGCTTAGCCTAGTGCTTTGCATATAGCAGGCATCTTAAATCTTAATATCTTCCTTAGAATATTTTTTCCATCTCATTTCCAGCCCCTACTATCATCATACTTTTTTCTATATTTATAGCAAGCCATCAGAACCCGCAGCCTGAGTAAGCATGGCTGCATCAACTAGAGCACTGTAGGCAATATCCATTTTATGCCTGTTTCTAAGACTTGCCTTCATACTTCTACACAACTCTTCAAATTTCCATTTTTTAAAAAAGATTTTATTTATTATTTTTAGAGAGAAGGGAAGGGAGAGAGGCAGAGAGGGAGAGAGACATCAATATATGGTTGCCTTTCTCCTGCCTCCAGCTATGGATCTGACTGGAGACCTGGCTTGCAACCTTGTTATGTGCCCTGGCTGGGAATTGAACCAGCCGCCTATGGGTTCCCAGGCCAGCACCTTATCCACTGTGCCACCAGCCAGGGCCAAATTTCAGTTTTTTTAAATATTCTAGAGATAGAAGTGTTGCCTGTGTTTGTAATACTATTAAAATTTTGAAACACACTATTTATTAGAAGCTGAGATGTAAGTAATTGCTGTTGTTTGCAATTACTTACATTTCAGCTTCTAATTACTTATATTCCTTCATCAGGTGCATGCTTTTTAATTTTAAAATTCACATTTACACATGTGTTGAATTGGTGTAAGTAGCTATGCTAAATATTGTGGAAGTATTTTGTTAACATTTGCTACTTGTCAATAAATAATCCATTATTTTTTTCCCCTCTCCAGTTGATTAAGTAATTTTTAAAATTTTTATTACTTTGTATACTCTTTTTTTAAAAAAGATTTTATTTATTATTTTTAGAGAGAGAGGAAGGGAAGAGAGGCAGAGAGGATGAGAGACATCAATGTATGGTTGCCTTTCACCTGCCTCCAGCTATGGACCTGGCTGGAGACTTGGTTTGCAACCTGGTTATGAGCCCTGGCTGGGAATCAAACCAGTGAGTGACCTTTGGGTTTGCAGGCTGGTGCCTATCCACCGAGCCACCAGCCAGGGCTACTTTGTATATTCTCTACCTTTGCAAACTAAAGGTAATAGGTGAGAAAATTCTGAACAGATGATATTTAGTGCAGGAATAAGACTATGCCTCCATAATCCTGAAGTGGTATTAAACCTTAATTTTATTTCACTTTGTTGTGGTATAGTTTATAAGTGATAAGATATTTCAGTTGTAAGCTTTTTTTCTACTTTTTAAGAAATTTAATCTTTACTTTATGTTTTTCTCTATTAATGTTTAGTTCTAATTCTTAATTTATCATCCATCTCTGAAATCTGATTGTATCTGAAATTTGGTTACAGTGTAGTTGGCAGCATTTTACTTTTGTTTTTTTTTTTTTAAGATTTTATTTATTATTTTTAGAGAGAGGGGAAGGGAGAGAGGCAGAGAGGGAAAGAAACATCAATGTATGGTTGCCTTTCACCTGCCTCCAGCTATGGACCTGGCTGGAGACGTGGCTGGAGACCTGGCTTGCAACCTGGTTATGTGCCCTGGCTGGGAATCGAACCAGTGACCTTTGGGTTTGCAGGCCGGCTCCTTATCCACTGTGCCACCAGCCAGGGATAGCATTTTACATTTTTAACACTACATAAAATACTGGTTGTGAGATGCAATATCAAATGACTTGGATTAGATTAAATATGCTAGGTATTTTTTATTGTATTACTTCTTACCCAAAAAAGCAGAATGTATTTTTTGAGAGTTGGTTATCAGAGATTTTGGAATACCTATTTGAATATATAAAGTTTTAAACTTTCTAAAATTAACTTCATGGGAGAGAAAAACAAATGCCTATAAACTTCTGCATCTGTCTTAAAATTCTAGTCTTAAAGGTGTTGGTAACTCCTATGTAGGTTTAAACAGAAAACTTTAATTTTTAAAAACCTTTTAACTTTTGTTCTGTACTAAAAATGGTGTTCTCCATCATTAGACAAAAATGTAAAACCACTAGCCCTAATTTTTTAATTTTTTTTTTTAAAGTTAATATGCTGCCCTTAAACTTGCTGTTCTAGTACCTTATATAAACTATCACATGTGGAAGTAAATAATAATAAAGTTAAAAATAGGTTTTAAACTCCCCTGATTTCTACTTTAGTCTTTTATCTACTGTGAGGTTTCTGTATGCTTTTAAATATTGTTAAAATAACTTTTAGCATGAGATTGATTTTTTTAAATGAAGAATAGTTTTATGAAGTTTTATAAATAGTCCACAGAACAAAATTTCATAGTAACTTTTTCTATTACTTAATTCTTTGATAAGAGTGGAAACTCATTTTGTGGTACTAATTTAAGATTTGATCTTTGTAGTTAAAATTTTTCTCTTGTTCTGAAAGATAGCTCTCTTTAAAAAAAAATGTAAAAAGCATGTGAATGTGGTTTTGTGGTTTTGGTTGTAGTTCTGACTTACCTATTTCATCTTGGCAGACCAAGGAACCATTTCTTAGATTTTTCCTCTGGTCATTTTTATTGCTCCTAGTAATGAAAGAAAAGATAAAGATTGGTATAATTTTAGTTCTTTTCATTCCTACCTTTCTTTAATCCCTTCCTACTCAGTAGTCAGAATTCCAAGTGACAGTTGAGAGGTGAACAGTTCAGTTATGTAAAAATGATTTAGTTCTTTTGCCCCATGGATTTATATCCTGGAGGAAAAGACTGAGTTTATTGAAGCAGAAGCCAACAATGGTGCCAGGTTGTTGTTTCTTTAGGTGTAGAAAGCAGAAAGACAACCAATACCAGGTAAGGTAACCTGTTTATGCACTATTGAAGAGAAAGCTCCATTTGGATGTATACCTGTGGATAGATGATGCAGATAGATCATTTATAGAGTCACTTATTATGAATAAAATAAAACATTTTGGGGGGTGGGGATTCTTAGGTGTATATTTTTGGGTAGCCCACCGTGTTTATTGAGTGCCCACTGTGTGCCAAGTGCCTTCGGGACACTCAGCTGCACCCCTTTCCTCAGGGAGCTTACAGTTCAGCTAGCTGGGTCCAGAGAAAGGGGTAGGATATAGAGTCCTTTTTCATTTATTTTATTTTTAAATGTAAAAAATTTTAAAAACATTTTATTATTTTTAGAGAGAGGGGAAGGGAGAGAGGCAGAAAGGGAAAGAAACATCAACGTGTGGTTGCCTTTCACCTGCCTCCAGCTATGGACCTGGCTGGAGACCTGGCTTGCCACTTAGTTATGTGCCCTGGCTGAGGAATCAAACCAGCAACCTTTGGGTTTGCAGGCTGGTGCCTATCCACTGTGCCACCAGCCAGGGCTAGAGTCCTTTTTTTTAATGGATGTTTATTTCTTAACAAGTTTTTCAAGCTGCTGTAAAGGTGTCTTTTAAAAATTTTTTTATTTTTAGGATTTTGACTTTTGCAAAGAAGACCACTTTATTATTCTAATAGATTTTTAAGATTCAGTGATTAGCATTATTAAGCAATAAAAACTATGGGAGTAGGAAGTTTTTTCTGTTTGCCTTACTTTCTGGTTCTATTTTATTTAAGATAAATTCATTATATGAGATGTAGTTTTGAAAATCATGTAGGGTAGGAAAAAATTGGATTGTAGTAGATGAGTAATGTATAAAATAAAAATGTTGGGATACTAAGCTGGGTCAGTTTTGTGCATTTGACTATTGAATGAGCAATTGACCAAGAGTACTTGTTAAACTAACCTCGTTAAAGGAACTATCATTTCATTAAATATTTCCTAATGTTTTATATGTTAGGAACTGTGCTACATGCTGAGGCTGTAGAGATGAATGAGACTTGGTTCCTGTCTCAAGAACACAGTTTAGTGTGGAGACCTGTAGCACAAAAATATGTGATAAATAAAGTTCTTGAACTGTATGTTTAGGTTAGGAGAAGAGATAATGAATTCTGTTGGAAGGAGAGTGAGGGTGAAAGTGGGCAGAGAAGGGGTAGCTAAATCTGATTTTGCAAAATGGCCATGAATTTGCAAAACAGCTAAGAGGCAATTGAGGCCAAGGGGATACAGTGTTAAATGTCATGGATAGTATATGGTAAAATTTGTATATTCAGAGCATATCAGAGAAGTGCAAAGTATGAGGTGTAAGAAATAAAGTGTCAGTAGGACCAAATCATGAACTTTCTTTGCTGTATAAGGACCATGAACTTAATTTAGCATGTAAATATGTCACTGAAGGGTGCTGCAGGAATGAGTGTTTTGCCTAGCGTTTTAGATAGATTGATGACAATGCAGTGTTTGAAGTTATGTAGGGACAAAGTGTGTAGGACTAAAACTGAAATACAGCTAAACAGTTAAGGTGCAGATAACTTGGACTGAAAAGCATTCTTTTTTAAATTGAGCTTTAAATGATACATTATATCAGTTTCAGGTGTACAACATAATTATTTGACATTTAGGTATATTGTGAAATGATCATTATAAGTGTAGTTAGCATCCATCACACCATATGTAATTACAAATTTTGTGTTGCCTTTATGTGAGATGGTATTTATTAGAAATAAAGATGGACAAAAACCATTTTGATGAAAGATTTGTAAACTTACTGCACAATTTATTTTTCACAGTTTATGAACTTGATTTGATATACTCTTGAAAACTCCTCTATTTCATTTCTGATGATATGAAAAAAATATTCCATTTGGAAATTCTTTTTGTAAGCCTCACAAAATAATCCTTATGGACTAGAGGCAGGGAGAAAAATTAGGGTATTGTAGTAGCTGAGATTAGTAAAGCTGAGAGCCTAATAACATAGGGGACATAAAAGAAAAGGGATGAGTTTTAAGATTTGGGTGCCAATGGAAAAATTAATAGTGTATGTGAAAACTGGTTGTAATAAAAATGGAAAAAAGACAGAGGGGAGAAAAAAAGGGATGGATGTAATACAACAACAATAAAATTAAAAAAAAAAAATGGAAAAAAAAGAAAAGAAACTAGTGAAATTAGGAGAAAGCAGGTAGGAATGGGTGGAGGACAGTATTCAAGGAAAAAGACCTTCAGCCTGTCT
Source organism: Noctilio leporinus (assembly GCA_004026585.1). Taxonomy (NCBI): domain Eukaryota; kingdom Metazoa; phylum Chordata; class Mammalia; order Chiroptera; family Noctilionidae; genus Noctilio; species Noctilio leporinus. The sequence goes on from PVIW01010754.1 coordinate 17,094, forward strand.
CATGATGGTGCTTAGCTGAATGAAGGCCTGGGAATGTGGAGGGGAAGCCCTGCATTTGGATACACAATAAATTATGACTACGGGGACTTTTGTGTATGCGTGGGAGTGGCAGAAGGGGGCCAGTGACAGGGGTTAGCTTATATGACATGTTTTAATACTTTACACTAAAAGAATGTATTCATGTGTTGCTTCTGTAATTTGTAATCAGTTTTATATATTGGTTTGGGTGGTGGTTACATAACATCTGTGTGTTTGCCTATGTAAATGTTGTACTATAGTGTTCTTTTGCATATTATGCTTTTTTTCATTTTTAAAAAGTTGTTCAATTGCAATTGCCCCAGCTTTATCCCATCGTTCTCCTGTGCCCTCCCCTCAGTCAGTTCCCACTCTGTTGTCTGTGTCTGTGGGTCCTTTTTACTTGCTTCTTTCTTTCTTTCTTCCTTTTTATTTTAAAGATTTTATTCATAGCCCAGGCTGATGTGGTTCAGTTGGTTGGAGCCTCATCTGTATACCAAAAGGCTGGGATTTGATTCCTCGTCAGGGCACATACTTAGGTTATGGATTCAGTCCCCATTCGGAACACAAATGGGAGGCAACCAATCAATGTTTCATTCTCACGTTGATAGCTCTCTTTCTCTGTCCCTTCCTCTCTCTTAAAAAACAATCAATAAACATATTTTATTTATTTATTTATTTATTTAAAGATTTTATTTATTATTTCCAGAGAGAGGGGAAGGGAAAGAGGCAGAGAAGGAGAGAAACATCAATGTATGGTTGTCTTTCACCTGCCTCCAGCCACAGACCTGGCTGGAGACCTGGCTTTCAACCTGCTTATGTGCCCTGGCTGGGGAATCGAACCTGCAACCTTTGGGTTCGCAGGCCGGCACCTTATCCACTGTGCTACCAGCCAGGGCCAATAAACATATTTTAAAAAGATTTTATTCATTATTTTTAGAGAGAAGAGTAGGGAGGGAGGAAGAAAGGGATAGAAACATCAAGGTATGGTTGTCTTTCACCTGCTTCCAGCTATGGACCCAGCTGGAGACCTGGTTTGCAACCTTGTTATGTGCCCTGGCTGGGGAATCCAACCAGCGACCTTTGGGTATACTTGTTTCTTCACGAGGCCCTTTCCCTCCTTGTTGTACCTTAGTTTTAAAAGTTAAAAAAATCCATTTGTTTAAGGAAAGAACAAAGCTTCCTTCCTGGCCTGCAACGCCTTAGAACACTTGGGGTTTTTTGGAGTTTTATTTTTCTGTTTGTTTTTTAACTTGTATTTGAGGAACTGAATTTATTAATGTAAAGGACCTGAGACAGATACCCTTCTTAATCCTTAAGATTTTCTTTTGTAGTAATTAAAAAGTTATTTATAACATACTAAGTCATTTTGCTAGCCCATTTGATAACTTCATCTTTTTCTGTCTTATGTAGTTGCTTTTCTTCTGTCCTGAGTTTGGTAAATTAATTCTTTAATTATTAGCAGTCTTCAAATATGAGTCATCTTCCTAAATATTGGATTTAATTAAAACTAAACAATTTTCATAGAATTCTATTCCTAAACTAGTTTTACCCAATGCAAACTTGGTAAATTAAACTCTTTTTGATGATTTTTATTTTAGCCTAATAAAGATGTTGTGGAACAAATGGAAAAATGGTAAGAGTTTAAAATTTCTTTTTATATTCAAATGACTCACTTCCACCAAATTTGACATAGCAGAATTATTAACTATATTAATTTAATGTAGTTAAGATCCAAGATTCTTAAAATTCCTTTTGTAATTCATAATGGATGAGAGTGGTATGCAATTGAGCAATTTGTTTTGGGATTATATTAGTTTTGTGAATGTTATGTGTGGAAATGATTTATTTGTTTAGGTTAACATGTAAACATGCATTACTTGAACACATTTTAATTATTGGTAAAGAAGAAGTACCCTTAGATCATCATCAAAAATCCTCAAAAATGTTTTGAGAATTAAATTTTATAAGGAACAATGGACACAAATTATTCCATGTAAAGTATTTAAGAATGGCATCATTCATTTGCCATGTAAAGTAGTTCATACATGTTTTAAATTTATAATTACAGCATTCAAGAAAAAGACGAGAAGTTAAAGACTGTAGAAGAATTACTTGAAACTGGACTTATTCAGGTGGCCACTAAAGAAGAGGAACTGAATGTAAAGCACTTTTTAGATTTATTTTCCTTGTGATTATTCAGTGAAGTATAATTTACTTTGTAAAATTACAAATTACACTGTAATTTGTGTAAGGTTTTTCCCATAGCTTTTAAACTGTGTGTGAGTTATCCACATATTATAACAAGATTTTTTTCATTAGATTTAAGATTTTATTAGAAATACAAAAATGCATAGTTGATTATAGCATTCACTGCCTTAATGATGTGTAGGTAGTATTGTTATGGTTTGTAAAATATGTTTCCCCGCCTTCACCCATGCTCAAATGATAATCACTAAGAGCTAGGAGACTTTGTAAGTTCATGAAATAGTATTGGAGGCCAGAGAAAGGTAATACTGCAGTTCTATTTTATGAATATCATTAACTAACTTGAGTAAGGTAGATAGGGTGCTGGAAGAAATAACTTGAAAAGATGTATTTGAATTTAGCGGGACAAGTGGTATGCTATGTGGTTGTGAGGTTGTGGAGATATATATAGAAATACTTGGGATAATTAAAAATACTTGGGTTAGCTCTAGAAGTTATAGAATTGTAGACTTGAGAGAAGAAGTGAGATTTCTGGGCCTTCCAGAGAGAAAAGAAGCAGTGTAAGAAAAACTAATAACTAGTTTATTTTGAAGCTAGTGATTTATTTCAGAAAATAAAGGTATGCTCTGCTTATGTATCTTTGAAAAAGGCAATAAGAACGGAAAATTCATCTTTGACAAAAGAAGTTCAAGACTTAAAGGCTAAGCAAAATGATCAGGTAATGTATTTGATCCTGCAACCATTTTTATTTAAACAATGGACAAACCTGTTAAACATAGCAAGAATGCATTGTTTGTCTGTTCCTCCCTTCTCCAAAGTGGAATTTGTCAATTACAGTTTTAATCAGTACATGATTAGTGACTTGCCTATCAGTAATAGAGACAGCAATTTATTAGGTGCTGACTGTATCTCATGCACTAGATAGAGTGCTCTACATAGGAGGTCATTGCTTCTTATGACAGTGATAAAAAGTTTTGAGTATACAAATAGAAAGTGGGACTCATTTAAATAATGGTAGAAAAGGCTACCTGAAATTAGGTAACTTTTTAGTTGAATTTTTCTCTTTATCTGGTTAGGAGTATTAATTCAGTAATATTAGCATTCATGTGTTGATTTTTCTTTGGCCCATATTTACCACAAGTAGCCTTAAAGCTGCTTATTTTCAAAGTGCTTCTCATTTTAATAATCATACCATTAAAACTTAATAAGAATTAATTTCTTGGTTTACTTTTCACATTTGGATTTTGGTGTAGTGGAAAATTTAAGGATAACGTATTTTCCTATTTCTGACCCATTTATTTATATTTTGGGCAATAACTAACTAGGTTGTCTTCCTGTTTTCAGGTTTCTTTTGCATCTCTAGTTGAAGAACTTAAGAAAGTGTAAGTGATGACATTATTACACTGTTCTTCCTCTTTTGGTCCATTTTCTTAGTGCTTATTTTATTGTGCAGTTGAGGTAGTTGATTTATGTTAGTTTACCTTTCACTGTAGAATTCTTTTATTGATGAAGTAAGCTGTGCTTTCCCCATTGCAATATGATTGTTAGAAATTTTATTCCATAATTGATTTCATTTATTTATTAAAAAAATTTTTTTAAAGAAGATTTTATCCATTATTTCTAGAGAGAGGGGAAAGGAAAGAGGCAGAGAAGAAGAGAGACATCAATGTATGGTTGCCTTTCAGACCTGGCTGGAGACCTGGCTTGCAAGCTGGTTCTGTGCCCTGGCTGGGAATTGAACCAGCGACCTTTGGGTTTGCAGGTCGGCACCTTATCCACTATGCCACCAGCCAGGGCTATCATTTATTTTCTTAACTTACAACACTGAATTGTTAATTTTCTGTTTATGTGGTAGGAACATTAAATAATAGGTTTTATTGGATAGGGAGATAAGTTCCTTGCTTGTATCTTCTTTCTGAGATGTCTATAAAAGTTTGATGCCATAATTGTGTATAAGTTTGGTTATAGCTTTTGGTTATTAAACACCAATATTGTTGACAGGAACTTTATTCTCCCTACTGTTCTTCAGGGTACAAATCTTGTATTCTTTGTGCACTTTTAAAGTATGTCACTAGTTTCTCCTCGTGTGCATAGGTTTCAGCCTCATGTTAAGTAAGGATTCATTCTCATTTAGAGCTTTTTAAGTACTGCTTCCCCTTATGTCTGATATGTTGCTATTTTACTTAAAATGGGGAGAGTTCCTTTGATGAGCTTTTTCATGATTTGGTACTGCTCTTAGTCGGTGATGATTTCTATTCAAGTTTAATATTGCATTTCTTTAAGAATTCATGAGAAAGATGGAAAGATCAAGTCTGTAGAAGAGCTTCTGGAAGCTGAAATTCTCAAAGTTGCTAACAAGGAGAAAACTATTCAGGTATTGTGAGGGAGAAACCTGTGTGTTTTTTTTTTTTTTTTTTTTTTTTTTTAATCAACTTTAGTGAATATCATTTAATTTCATGTGTTTGTCTGTACATTGCATTTTATGTCAATTTCTGTGTTTCCATTGTCCAATCTTGTCTGTTTTGTCATTGTCAAGGATTTGAAACAGGAAATAGAGGCTCTAAAAGAAGAAATAGGAAATATCCAGCTTGAAAAGGCTCAACAGGTAAAAATTGCAGAGCCATAGCATGACAGATATGTTAGTGTATGTGTATTTATGAGCTATTTGTTTTTTTTCCTGTCACTTGGAGAAAAAAACTTGTAGTAGTGTGATGTAAGTACATTGGGCTACACTTTATTTTTTGCCTGATTTGAGAAAGTGTTCTTGATATTTTAATATGTTTTTGAACTATTAAAGATCATTTTTAAGAAAATTTTCTGTAATGTTTCATTTTAGTTTGCCAACTTAAAACACAGAACACTTTGGTAAATCTTTTTATTTTTTTTTAATTGCATGGACTGTAATGTTTTGTTATAGAATATGTATTGTTCAACATTTGCCTTTAGAACACAGTATAGATTTCATTGGAGGATTTTAGAGGTAGAAATGGTCACTGAAAATAGATGGGTTTTGGTGAATTTAAAAAGCCTTCATAGAAAAAAATGTGAGATTGCATGGAAGAGATTCATTCTCCAATAGATTAATTCAATAATATTTGCATTCCTACTTGTCAAAGCACTGTTAGTGGTTAAAGATAATGTGTTGAATGAAATGGGATATGATGAAAAGATAAAACTCCTTTAAATATAGATTGAGAGGTCAAGAAAGTCTCCTGAAGAATTGACATCTAAGCCAAAATCAAAAGGGACTGTGGGAGTTAAAAGATACTATTAAACTGTGTATGATAAGGAAAAGAGATTAAAGAGGGATAATATAAAATGTTGCTGAGTAACTGGTTTTGAAGACCGGGAAAGGAGAGCTCTGATATGATATGGTAGGTTGGTATGTGGACAGTTTAATATTAAAGTTCCAACTTTTACAGTTATAAAGTATCAGATTACGTAGAGTTATTATTCATAACAATATTTCTTACTCCCATCTGCCCTCCTACTTTATATTTTTAATTTTGTTACTCTTACTATCATTGTAGTCAAGAGATGACAAAGTGAAAACACATCTCATTTTGCATGAATAATTTGGCTAGTTTCTTTCTAATTTGGAATGTATCTATTTTAATATTTATCATAAAACTTTAATGAGGTAAGTTGAAAGGATTACAAATTGTTTTTTTCCTGCTTTTTTCTTTGTATTTCAGTTATCTATCACTTCTCAAGTTCAGGAGCTTCAGAACTTGTAAGTACCATTTCTTTCATTTCTCTTTTAATGTCTTTTCAACAAATTAAATGCAATTATAATGAAAATCATAGCTTTTTGTTTGATTTCAAGTAATATTTTAAAGGATATTAAATTATATCTCTAAAATACTTCAAGGTTTCAAGTTGTCATTAGGATTTAACCTGTAAATACTAATGATAGGGATAAGGGTAGAGTGGGAAATGTTATTTTTCATGATTTATAATCTGAATATAACCTTAAGTTATGATAATGCTCTTTGTCCATTTTAATAGGTATTGTGAAACTGGCCATGTATTTCATACCCAAACCAGTTGTAATATGCTGTCTAAATTTGTACTGACTTAAACATCTTGACATAGAGTGAGAGTAGAGCTACCCTGATTTATTCCATGTCTGAATCTATAGTGACAGATGGGTTTAATAATTTTAGGCTTCCTATTTTGATATCTCTAAAATCTTGTATGCTTTATACTTAAAATATTTACTTTTTAATTTATTTTAGTTTTAAAATATACTTTTGCTGTCTCCACTATTTTTGCTTTATATAGTCCTATAACATTTTCATAGATAATTCTTTTTAACTTATTGTCAGATTAAAAGGAAAGGAGGAACAGATGAATACCATGAAGGCTGTTTTAGAAGAGGAGAAAGATCTAGCCAATAGAGGAAAATGGTTACAGGTGAGAAGATAAAAAGCAAACAGCTTTTTTAATACTTTAATAGCAATTCAGTTCATCCCTATTCTGTTTCAGGATCTTCAAGAAGAAAATGAATCTTTAAAAGCTCATGTTCAGAAGCTAATGCAACATAACTTGAAAGAGGTATAGTATAAACAGATTACCAGCATAGTACATAAAAATGAGAAATACTTATTTTTCTGTATTAGAAAGCACAGAAGGTAATGTATTCTCTGGGTTTCTTTGCTTTAAAAATTAATATTTTAAAAGTTATAGACAGACAACAGTATTGTGTATAGAGGGAAGGGAACGTGAGGTCAGATATATGGTGACTGAAGATTTGGCTTTGGTTAGTTGGACACGTAGTGCAACATACAGATGATGTGATAGGATTGTATACTCAAAGCCTATATAGTCTTATTAACCAGTGTCATCCCAGTAAATTTAATTTTTTTAAATCGGTAGGCTTCATGGCATTACTAATGTGGAATCAGAAAGTTGTTTAATTCAATATTGATTAATAAAGATGTATTTTTAAACTTTAATTATTGTTGTATCATAGTTTTGTTGTTGATAAAATAAGTTAACTTTTATCCCTGTCAAGTCTGTTTCTACCTGATTTGTCAGCCTAAGCCTAAAAGTAATTTCTATCCTTGCATTTTTAGTTGGACTCTTAAGCTTATCGTTAAGTGTTTGTATTAATATGTAATCTTTTGAAGAAATGGATATTAAAAATTAAAACTGTAATTTTCAGTTAATTTTTCTGTAAACTTAAAACTGCTCTAAAAAATCCAATAAATTAAAAAGCAAAACCCAAAAAGAAAACAAATTTAAAGAAAATTCATTGTTGTTTTAAATAAATGGCACCATCTTAGATTGGTCATGTGTAATTATGTTTTTATATTATTGGTGAGGTATTCTATATATTTATATTTGTTGTAGTACCTGGTCTTTTTAATGTTAGAATTAAAAATATGGATCTGTTTCTTAGGCATGTTCTACATCACGATTTGAAGAACTTGAGACAGTGTAAGTATATACATTTAGACAGCATTTTAAAGAGAAAGTTCTTATTTTCCAGAGCATGCTTGAATATTTTAATGAGTTTCTTCTAAGTAATTAACTTTCTTATTAAGTAAGAATTGTAGTTGAGAGGCATATAAGTGAAATCTGTTTGGTATAATAAAACATGGGCCCTTATCACTGCTCTCTGATCCCTGGAGACTATCCTTTCCAAACCCTTCAAACCCATATTTTTAAATACTCTTTCTGCTTAATATAGACTAGATTTAAGTTATCTTTTTTTTAAGTGTGCAATTATTATAAAGAGAGGTTAGAATTATTTTAAATTAAAATTATTCTAGTATTTGAAAGAATAATATGTTTGAATTAACTATGATCATTTTAACCATAATGTTAATAATGAATATTTACTCTTTCTATATAAGTAACTTGCTTATTGGGGAAAATGGTATCTGCTATTTTATCAATTATGCTGTATAGAGTAGTAAAAATACTGCATTTGGTTAGCATAGGAGGTATCAGTCTTTGTAGATAATCATCTTAGAAAATTTTTTATCCTGTAAAATCTGTTCTCTTAAATTAAATCCATTTACAGTGCTGAAAAGGGTACCTGGAGTTTATCTTTTTGGTCCCCTATCAACTTACCTTTAAGAGATTTTGCTTTGATGTGATGTCATTAGTCTTTATTGATGTTTAAGAAGTGACATAATAATCTGTCTCTAGAAGTAAGATATTGAGGATATATTAGGTAATTGTCTTAGGAAGACAAAGGTGATGTTTCCGTTGTTGGCTCTAGATTGCTCATTTGTACAACTAATTGTTTATCTTGTGGACATTGTATAACTGTCCAGGTACTTTTGTCACATTTACTAATAGAAAGATTAGAGATACATTTGTGGCCTAGTTATAGTAGGTGTATAGACTTTGCAGTATGTAATTTTAGATTTCTTCATACCTCACATTTTAAAAAATTAATAGAATATTTTGTAGAGGAAGCAGTTTTAGGTTTACATAAAAAATGGAGAGAAAAGTATAAACTTCCCACATACCCCTCCTCTACCATAATCTTGTATTAGTGTGGTACATTTGTGACAATTGATTAACCAGTGTTTGTATATTGTTAATAACTAAAGTCCATAGTTTCCATTTTGATCCACTCTTTGTCTTGTACGTTCTATAGATTTTGCAGAATGTATAATAACATGTATCTATTATTACAGTGTCATAAAAAGTAGTATTGCTGACCTAAAAATCTCCTGTGCTCTACCCACCCCTCCCCTCCCAGCCTTCTCACCCCCAAGTATTTGGCAACTTCTGATCTTTTTACTGTTTTCATAATTTTACCTTTTCTAGAAATGTCATGTAATTTGAATCGACTAGCTTCTTTCATTTAGTATTATGCATTTAAGATTTGCCATTTCTTTTCAGTTTTTAACCCCACTCTTCACATAAGCCGTTTTTTTCTCATTTTTCAAGTAGACCTATAAACATGTTGAAATTTTATTTTTATTTATTTATTTTTAAAGATTTTATTTCCAGAGAGAGGGTATGGGAGAGAGGGAGAGAAACATCAGTGTATGGTTGCCTTTCACCTTCCTCCAGCTAAGGACCTGGCTGGAGACCTGGCTTGCAACCTGGTTTTGTGCTCTGGCTGGGAATCGAACCAGTGACCTTTGGGTTCGCAGGCCGGCACCTGTCCACTGAGCCACCAGCCAGGGCTACATGTTGAAATTTTAGATTAAGGTAGGGTAAAAATAATATTCAAGTCAGCAAATATTGGAGAGTGTTTTGTGTCCTCTGGCAACAGAAATCTGAAATGTCAAATGGGGAAATATATAGTTAAACAGATCACTTAATGTTGTTAAGTGTTACACTAGAGAGATCTGTGTTTAGGGTGACAAAGGCAGTTGGCATTCACTTGATATTGTGTACGTATGGGTGTATAAAGGCATATCTGTTTTGGATTAAGGAGAATCCCAGAGTAAGTTATATGTAGCATCTCTTTAGTGCAGAGGGTTTGAAGTAAAGTTGTAGGGTCATCTAATTATGACTTTTATTTTAGATTTTCCTTCTTGATAAAGCCATACTTGCTTAAGAACTGTTAAGTATGAAATAAATTGTAGCAGTTTTAGGATGTACTTGACTTTGAATCTAATAATTCTGGAAATAATTGTGTTTTAAAACAAATGTATAAGTTAGTGTAATGTGGGAAGGAAACTGATAAGCATTGTCTTTGTTATCTTTTTAATCTTAACTGATGATAGTGGAGTCTGGTTGTCCTTTTTTATGTGTATAACTGTTTGTAAAAATTCTAGATTGAAAGAAAAGGAAAATGAAATGAAGAGAATGGAAAATACGCTAAAAGAGAGGGAGAGTGATCTTTCTCACAAAACAAAGCTGCTACAGGTGAATATGTTTACTTAAAATTAATTGTGTGAATTATTGTCTTTGTATGTTTTTGAAACAATTTTAACTACTACTAAAGAAAATAGAATACAGTATGACTCTTCCACCCAGCTGCTGGGTCTCATTCCTCAAAAATGATTTACTATCATTTCTCTGTATTTTTTGAGAATATGCCCATGCATGTGTGTATATACTTAATTTTTATATTTACCCATACATACTTTTGTATTTTGCTCCCTTTCCCCAATTAATAATATTTTTGAGATCTTTTCACATACATACTTTTCTGTCTTTCATTTCTAATGGCTTCATGGTATTTTGTTTTATGGTTGTGCCATCCTAGTTTATGGATACCTAGATTATTTACAGTTGTGTTTCTTGTTACAACATTTCTGCAGTGACTATCCTTACATGCACATTTTCAATATTTTTTGCTAGTATATCTGCCCCTAAAATTTTTAGAAGTGAAATTATGGATCAGAGGTTTCTGTAGAGTTTTTAAAAATTTCCTTTTTGAAAGAGTTGAAGTAGAAAATTAGTATATCCTCAGCTTCGTGTAGTTAATATTGAAAGTACTTACAAGCATTCATTTGAAGTGATAGCGTTACTGAGCAAAGCGGAGATTGTTCATGTGGCGCCTTGGTATATGACCCAACAATTAGTGTTGAGAAAAATTGTTTTTTATTTATAATAGTCCAACCTTGGGAGGTGGGGTGCTGGGAGCACTCCTGCTCAGAACCTTGTTTTCCAACGAGACCCAGAACTTCCTTTGCACTCCAAAAGGCTATAAACCAAAACCAAGCCCAGTAATTCCCCATTCCTTATCTGTTAGCTCTCTCCTTCAGAATGTGGGGTATGTTGTCTTCAGCCTTTATATGTAGTTCAGGAAAGCGCGTGCGGTGTTACACTGGATCATGGTGAAGTCCAGGAAAGGTACAAGTTCTGAGACAGTGTCGTCTCCGCATGTTCCAAGTTCCAAGAGTCCAGATAGAGTCCGGGTCTGCAAGGCAGGGTCCTTGGTGACTTTGGAGTCAGCTGGAGTGGGCACAATCAAAGCAGCAGCGTGCCTGCTTTCCTAAATGGCTAGGCCACATGGTGAAATCCTGACTACAGGCTGCACAGCTTCAGGTTCTCACATGGCCACTACAACCTGCTAATCCAACATGCTCCTTCCATCATGCTTCTTCTCACAGGATGGTGCCCTTCTACATCCTTTCAAACTGCATGGCCCCTCTTTCACATCAGACTTAATGGTAGATAAGGGGACCCTTCTTCATCCTTTCAAATATCATGGTCCCCTTGCTTATGGCTCTCTTCTATTTTAAATGCTGACCTGCCCTATACCTCATTGTTATGAAAATTATGTTAAGCTGTATCATCTCTCTGCCCTTTTACTCAGGAGGCAGCACTGCCTGTCTTCAGGAAAGGCTCAGCTATCTCCTTGTCTTTGATACACAAAGAATCTCAAAATCCTGACTGCCTGTTATCTGGGTAGAAGCACAGCTATTATCTAGTTACCAGTCTGCCATAGATATGCTAAGTACCTTAAAAGCTCTACTATCTCCTCCCCACACCCCCAAAACCATGGGCTGTGGGGACTTTGGGTAAGGGGTGCTCAATTACAATAGCAAATTTTAGACGTCTGCATCTTCTGTGACTACTTGAGTTCACATTTCATATTTCAAGTGTTGTTTCTATCATATTCTCTCTCCTTCATGTAAAATTTATTAGATAATACTAAATTATCCTCCAAAAGTATTTTTCTAAAGTACATTCCCACCAGCTGAGGAATATTTCCTTTTCATCCTTTCCAACACTGACAAAGATGAAAACATTTGGTATTATGCTTGGTAGATGTCAGATTGTTTTAATTTGCATTTGAGTGTGAGAGAAGTTAAGTACTCCTTGGTATGAATTGATCTTTAATTTTTCCCACATTTTTTTCTCCAGGTTAACTTTTTCTTATTAATTTGTAAGCTATTTTTTTTTTAACATAGGGAAATAGGTCTTCTTATGTGTAAGGTGATTGTTTGCTTACATTTTTCTTTTGTCTTCATTTGTGGTCTTTTCCCTTCTTTTGGAAATTCTACAACAACAATAAAATTAAATTTAAAAAACTTATGTACACCAATGAAAGTAATTTTTTGAGTTGTAAGTCTTGGGATGAAAGGTATCTCATGCTATGATTGTAAAAATACTTTTGTATGTTTCTTCTAATACATTTATCATTTTTTGTTTAGATGTTTTATCCTTAGGTATTTTGAGTAAGTTACAAAAAGAACATTTCAACTTAAAAAAAGGCTAGCCACATTATTAAATAATTCATGATTATATTACTGCAGTAGTTATACCACTCAGGGGATATGGAGCAATATCTGGAGACAGTTGTGGTTGCCACAGCTAGTGGAAGGCTGCTGTCGCACCTAGTGGATGAAGACCGTGGATACTGCTAAACATCCTATAGTACGTGGGCTAACCCCCCATGACAAACTAATAGCCCTATACATCACTAGAATTTATCCCTCTGGTTTGAAATGCCACCCTATACTAAATTTTTATAAGTATTTGTGTCTGTTTCTGGTTTTTGTTTTCTTCTATTGAGACACATCCACTTTCAGGCAAGTACTAAATAATTTAATTTTAGTAATAAGAATAATTATTCTTATTTTGTAATTAAAGGTTTATGTCCTCTTAAAATTACCATTTTAGAATTTTCCTGGCTCGTATGGAATCTTTTTATATGGAAAAAAGTTTACATGGAAAATAAAAATCTCTGTTTAGGTATTGATGCTTAATTTTTGTTTTAATAGGAGATACAAGATGAAAACAAATTGTTTAAATCTCAAATTGAGCTGCTTAAACAACAGAACCACCAACAGGTAGGCACTATTAGATGGCTTGCCATTTTTTTACTATATAGTGAAGAATTATATAACCCATGATAGTTTATAAGTGTTCTTATCATTTTGCCCTTTCCATGAGAATAAAGTGTGTGTTATTTTTATTAATAAGTGTTTATTAGGTTTCCCGACAAGCAAAGTAATTTGCTATGCTATATTCAAGATAAAACCTGTAGTTTATGAGGTATGCACAAATAATATGGGATCTGTATTCCAGGCTTATGTATCCCTGTGTGTGTGTGTGTTTTCAGATCTTCTAGAATTTTATTTTATTTTTTTAAGATTTTATTTATTATTTCCAGAGAGAGAGAGAAAGGGAGAGGGGCAAGGAGGGAGAGAAACATCCATGTATGGTTGCCTTTCACCTGCCTCCAGCCATGGATGTGGCTGGAGACCTGGCTTGCAACCTGGTTATGTGCCCTGGCTGGGGAATCAAACCAGCGACCTTTGGGTTCGAAGGCCGGCACCTTATCCACTGTGCTACCAGCCAGGGCTGATGTTTTTTTTTTTTAATAAGTTAAAATACCATAGAGGTCACTTTTAACTTATGTGTGTACCCTTCCACCCCTTACCCCAAATCAAACGTCAGTAATTGGAGAGAGAACTTGTGATAAAGATGGAGGTATAGATAGATATACTTGGCCTCCTCGCACAACCATATGAAGAATTACAACTAACCTCAAAATGAGTAACACCCAGAACTGCCAGAAAATCAAATTATATGGAAGTCTAACACCAAGAATTTAAAAAAACCACATTCATCCAGGCGGGTAGGAGGGGCAAAGACACAGAGTCAGGGCAGAGAGGCAAGGAGGTGCAGAGAGGTGGCAGTGGAATGAGTGGTCCTGCATTCACATGTGTTGGATAAAAATCAGGAGGGATACCTTGGGATTGAGTGATACCATCCCTAGGCCCTACCGCACAGCCCAGAGATAAAGCACTGGGAAAATAAAGCTCCATAACTTTTGGCTGTAAAAACTAGTGGGGGTTGGGGTGGTGGAAGAAACTGCCTATTTCACAGTAGAGTCCATATTAAAGGGCCTACATGGACTTAGAATGTACACAAACCCTCCCAGAATGGGATTCACCACCAGGGCAATAGCTGGAAGAGTGTGAGTCATATATGGGAAGTGGGTGAAATGACTGGAAACAGGACAAGTGCCAGGCAAACCGCCAGAAGCCAGGCAGCAGCATTGTCCTCTTACTGAGCTCTCTCACCATATGGAGGTACAAAGAAGGGAAGCAAGCTGCCCCACCCTGGCGAAACTAAGCCGCCACCCCATGCAATTTGCAGGTGTGTGCTAAGACGGAGTCAAAGCAGCTCTACCTCATATACAGAAATAAACACAGGGAGACTGCCAAATTGAGGAGATAAAGAAATATGGCCCAAATGAAAGAACAGAACAAAACCTCAGAAAAATAGCTAATGATATGAAGATAGCTAACCTAATAGTGCAGAATTCAGAACACTGGTAATAAGGATGCTCAGAGAATTCATTGATTACAGCAAATGCATAAGGGGAGAAATGAAGGTACACTAAGTGAAATGAAGAAAAATCCACAGAGAACCAACAGTGAAGGAAAGGAAACTGGATTCAAATCAATGATTTGGAACATAAGGAAGACATAAACATTCACCCAGAACAGAAAGAAAATCAATAAAATAAATTTTTTAAAAATGATGATAGTATAACAAGACTTGGATTTCTTCAGAAGTGCCACATCTGATTCATAAGGATTCCATAAGAAGGGGAAGAGCAAGAAATTGGAAATCTACTTGAAAAAGTAATGAAATAAAACTTTTCTAATTTGGTGACAGAAATAGACATACAAGTCCAGGAAACAGGGAGTTCCAAACAAGTTGGACCCATAGAGGACCACACCAAGACACATCATAATTAAAATGTCAAAGGTTAGAGAGAATCTGAAAAGCAGCAAGAGAAAAGCAGTTACCTATAAAGTGGTTTCCATAAGACTATCTGCTGATTTCTCAAAAGAAACTTTGCAGGCAAGAAGGGGCTACCAAGTATTCAAAGTGATGAAAAGCAAGGACCCACACCAAGATTACTCTATCAAGGAAAGCTTAATAGACAGTGCTTCCCAACACAATAGACAATGCTTCCCAGACAAGGTAAAGGTAAAGCTAAAGAAGTTCATCATCACCAAATCATTTTCACATGAAATGTTAAAGGGACTTATTTAAGAAAAAGGAGATCAAAACTTTGAACAATTAAAATGACAATAAACTCACAACTATCAACTGAATCTAAAAGAGAAAAAAAACACTAAGTGAACAACCAGAATCATAGATATGGAGGTCATTTGGAGGGTTCTTAGCTGGGAGGGGGAAGGGAGAGAATGGGAGAAAAGGTACAGGATTAAGAAACATAATTGGTAGGTACAAAATAAACAGGGGGGTGTTAAGAATAGTATAGGAAATGGAAAAGCCAAAGAACTTAAATGCACAACCCATGGACATGAACTAAGGGTGAAGATTGCTAGAGGGAAAGGGGAAAAATTGGAATAGCAATAATAGCATAATCATTAAAATATACTTTAAAATAATTGGAGAGAAATGAAGAAATGTGTAATATTATAAGTAATAGTTAACCACTATTTTAAATACTTTTTTGAGGTATAATTCTACTTCATTAACATAAAATTTTTAACATGCTATCAAACTATCCTTTAAATTAACTTATGAATGTATATGGATTTTGAGGGGCACAAAAATTAGTTCCTGTTGAGAAGAAGCTTATGGTAGTTTAATTTGAGATACTGTAGTCATCAAGGAATAAATATATATGAAGGGCCATGTACCTTTATGTATTATATAAAATTACCTTTTGACACAGGCAAGTTAACTTTTCTTAATTTTTCTGTTGGTTTCATTTATGGTATTTTTGACTTTTGGGAAGTTTCATGACATGAAAATTTTAAGATACTGTCCTTTGTACCTGTGGGAAATTGATAAATATTTGTTAAATGAAGAGTTTTAAGTATGTAATGACATAGAAGATTTTATTTAGCATTCAGTACATTTTATAAATTTGTACATGTTTTTATTAAAATTAGTGATGTATACGTAATTTTTACTTTTGGTGTTGTCTTTATTTACATTTGTGAAGAGTTACGTTTTTAAAGTCTTCTAGAAAGTTTCATTTTGAATAACATTTAACTCTTTTAAATAGGCATCTTCTTTTTCCCCACCTGAAGAACTATTAAAAATGTAAGTAATAAGTTTGATTCATAATTTGGGAACTAGCCATTTTTTATGTACTGAATAGTTCTAAAGTAAGCTAATATATCTGCAAATGGTCTGCAGATTGGAAGAGCTTAAGCTATGCCTTTGGTTGAGCTATAATGTACCTTTTTATGGTATTTGGATTTTTTTGAACATTTAGTTGAAGTAGGTTTAGACTTTTTAATTGTTTTAGGCATTCAGAAGACATCTAATGAAATTAAACTATACTTTGAAGTCTTGACTAATTTAACTTAAATTATCCCTTTTATCATTGTGGAATTAAGTGATGTACATTTTGGCTTAGCTTATGAATTTTTTAAAAATCTTACAATCTTTATACTTGTATTCTTTTAGGAAGATTTTTTTAACTAACATTTTTTGTTTTTGTTGACCTATATTTTTCTATAAGAGGCTACATACATTTAAGGTCATTTCAGATAGGTATATTTCAAACATGTTAAATGTTAGGCATATTAATTCTTAGGTGATGTAAGTAATCTGAATGTTCTTTCATTATTTCATCTTGTTTACAGAGTTGGTGGTTTACTAGTTTAGAATTATTTACCATAAAATTGAGTATTGAGTTTGACTGTATACAGCAAGGTTAGACAAACTTTCTATAAATGGCCTGATGGTGAATATTTTAGGTTTTTGGGGCTACTTAGGTCTTTGTGTACACACACACACACACACACACACACACACACACACAATTTTTCTCAAAAATGTAAAATCAGCTCTTGGCTCGAGGACCACACCAAAAACAGACTGGGGGTCAGGCCCAGAGCTTTATAGATTACTAACTCCGTCTGTAGAGCCTTATTCTTAGGGAAGAGCTTTTCAATAATTGTAATACAACTTTCTACTCAAGCTGTTCTCCACTATTAGCAGAACTGAATCATGAGTCTTTGCCATTGCTTTAATCATTTCTGGGAAAAAACGAACTCATTAAACAGAACCAGAAAAACAGGAACCTCTTGACTGTTACAGAAATGACAGGGGAACACCTACCACCTACCTTATATTAATAGAGTACTTTTTTATTGTGGATTAGCCACTTTAAGAAATTTACAACTGATTTTATTACTTTCTGGAAAAAAGTAATATATTTAAGAGAGTGCTTCTAGACCTATTTCACTCTTCTGAGGATAGCTACTTCACTACCCCAGATAAAAATATGTAGAAAGAACTATAACTACAACAGTTCATCATTCATGACTTATCTTAGGGGATCATTTCACTTTAATACAAATGTCAGCATGTCATATTGTAAAAACTTATTTAAAAAATTTCTGAAAGTAAGAATTCATGGATAGGTTTTCTACAGTAATAGTAACTAAGCTTAAAGAAATGCCTGTTAAGTTAATGCATTTGTCAAAGCATCATTTACTTGCTGTTTTTATTTTGTAGCAACAAACATATATTCACTGTTTATCTATAGTACTGGTATTGCTGTATGCATTTATGTTCTGGTTTAGAATTTCAGAGAGAGAGAAAGAAATAACTGGTCTCCGGAATGAGTTACATTCTTTGAAGGATGCTGTTGAACACCAGAGGAAGAAAAATAATGTAAGCATATCTTTATCGGATAAAACTTTTCTTATTAGTTGTTCGCTGAAATATTATGGTTCAAGAATTGTTTAAAAATTATTTATTTTATATAGTATCTTAATTTTTGTAAGTATTGTATGTAGCTTTGGGGGGAGGGTTATTGGGATAATTTTATTGGAGAACAGATTTTATTTTATTTTATTTTAAAAGATTTTTATTATTTTTAGAGAGAGGGGAAGGGAGAGAGGCAGAGAGGGAGAGAGACATCAGTGTGTGGTTGCCTTTTCACCTGCCTCCAGCTGTGGATCTGGCTGGAGACCTGGGTTGTAACCTGATTATGTGCCCTGGCTGGGGAATCAAACCAGCGACCTTTGGGTTTGCAGGCCGGCACCTTATCCACTGCGCTACCAGCCAGGGCAGATTTTATTTTTTTTAATGAAAAAGTGAAAAAACCAATTTGTATACTTCTGAATAGTATTTAAAATACTGAAGCTGTAATTATTACAGCTTCAAGTTAAATTTTTTATTAAAATATAGTTGACTTTCTGTTGAGCTTTTATTTGGGAAAATTCAGTTCATTTAAAAAATCAAGGTATTTCCTGTTTGTAAACTTAAAGTAATGTCAGTATTCAAACAAAGTATTTGCAATAATTAAATATCTTTTAAAGCTTTCTAGAACCTTCTTTTTAAAACTGATGTGGTTCAAATTTGGGGCATGTTAGGACGTGAATACTTTGATGCTAAAATGGGAAGGGATAGTGCTCTAAGAAATATAAATCTTGATATGCTTACTAAATAGATGAATGGTGAATTAAGTTGAATTTCTTAAATTCTCTCTGACCAGAGGTAACACCTGTGAGTAGAATACAAACATTTTTGGCAGAGAAGGAATTTTTGCACACAAAAGTATGATTGCTAAGACTTAAACAAGATTGAAAATGTTGAAATCTAAGGGGATATTGATAGTAAATTGATGTGTTTTCTAATGAAAATAAAGTTTTTCAAAGTTTACATTAATTTGTTAATGTGACAAGTTGAAATGTCCTTGCACCCCTGAGTTTGTCAAAATTAGGTATGTGAATTGCCCTTATGTGTTTGTGGAACATTTACTAATGTTTACTAACAGCGTTACTAACAGCATCACTTGGCCATAAAACCTGAGTTGAATTTGCTAACATACTGCTGACATCCTAACTGTATTTTATAATCGGGATTCTGAGGTAAGGAGGGCGTAGTAAATGCCTTTCTAATGCACCTTTGGCAGCAGCAGCAGTGCTGGAGGCATTAATGTGTATGAAAGGAGCCAGGACACTGGAGGCAAGGAGATTGCTAGTTCTGCCACTTCATTTGTTGTGTACACTTGACCGAATTTCTTACCCTATCTGACCGGTGGATTCCCATCTGTACAATGGGAATATATACCTTTTAGTGTTGTTGTGAGGATTAAAGAGAATTTACGTGAAGTGCCAGGTGCAATGTTAGGAACATAAGTAAGCATTCAATAAATGGTGGTTTTTGGCTTTTTAAAATTTTAATCTGTTTGGATTTCTAAATCTGAAGAAAGACTGACTTATAGCAGCTTTGTCCTTTTTTGTGTTTGTTAATGAAATGCCATTAAGCTAGCTCTTTCCCAGTTCAGTTTCCAATGACTTCTGTTTTTCTTCTAAGAAAATGTGTTTTATAGTCTTCCTGCCTCCTGGTTTGCCTAGATGAGTAGTAGCTTCTACAGTTTTTGTCAGGTTGCTTTATGACAAATACATTTGACCACGCTAAGAAAGATACACAGTGAGTTACTATGTCAATCCTAGGTAGACTTGAAATGTCTTAATTCAACAAAACATATTTAGAGAAAAAAATGGTAAGCTGCAGTGGAAAGTCCTATGAGTGATACAGGGCCTTGTTTAAAAGTCACATATAAAGCTTTTTTTTTTTTTTTTTTGCAATTCTTGTGTATTTGCTCTGTCCTTAATCCTTTAATCCTTTAATATTCATTGTACCTGAAATCATATTTGTAATCTTGATATATGTGTTTGCTTTTGAATGCTTTCTTCTTTGTCACATGTGCACAGTAATTACTTTAAGCTGGCATATTTGGCGTGTATATTAAAACTGAAGTGAGCATCTTTATTTTCTCATTCAAATTTCTAAACATTGCTTTTTATTTTTTTGCTAATATACATATTTTTCCATTGAAATAATTTTGCAGTAACCAGCATTTAAATGCAGTGCAAAATACTGATGAAGTAAAAAGCAAAAATCTTTTAATAATGGATAAACTGAAATCATTTTTTCTAAAAATGATTAGGACCTTCGGGAGAAAAACTGGGAAGCAATGGAAGCATTGGCATCAACTGAAAAAATGCTGCAGGACAAAGTGAACAAGACTTCCAAGGTTGTAATGCTAACTCCTAGAAGCAATCCATTGAACAGAGAAAATCTGCAGCTTGCCTTAAAACAGCCTAAAGCATTTAATTATACTGCAATTTAAATATAAAATCTCCTTATCCAACCATCCATATTTATCCTCTCTGCCATCTCTGCTTTTTTCATCTACTCCTTGAAGCTTTCATTTTGAGCATGCTGGTTTGTTGTGATTACCAGATTGTTTAAGCTTTAGTGATTGTTGCTTTAAGCTGAAGAACCTCAGGAGAACTGTGCCTACTATGCAGGCTCCTGTGAGATAGACAGTGTGTGCCTCTTGCCTTGGTTGTTAACATTTCTGATGAAACCCTGAGCCAAAAATATCTAACTGAATTCACAGCCACATTTGAAGACCTAGGATGTACGCACCATGCACAGTGAACTCTCCTAGGTTCTTTGGGGCACAGCAAGATACTCAGACAAGGTGGGGAAAGATAAGTCTTAAGAAGTGCAGGGAAGGGATCACTTCTTGATATGTTATTGGGGATGGTTCCTTAGAAGAGAGGGTTTAGGTTTTGAAGTGGCTGGTCAGTAATGATGCATATGTTATGTTTAACATAACATTAATATGTTAATATTCCATATGTTATGGATAATATTAGGGATAATTCTTTTGACCAGAGTATGTACAGTATTCCTGAAATATACATCTCTCTCCCTGTCTTCAATGTGATAAAAGATACTGTCCCTGAGTTCAGGTTATTCCATGGGTTTGAAGATTTCTAATGAATTATAAATAAGTTGTTTTTAAAGATTGAGAAAACAATGTGCCAGTTTAGTCAAGCATTTTGAAAATTCCAAGAATAAATGGAATAAGAATATTGAATTTTACAGATGGGTTGGTTAATAAATCTCATTAATCATGTTATTCAGTTCAGCATTCTATAAGTATTTTGTGTGCCAAGGTAATCTGTTGAATTTTAAATGTAAGCCTTAGTGACATTGGAAGGACTTCATTTTTAGTAGAGTTTTTATAATTTAAAAAATCATTATATGTTTGTAGTTATATTTCCTTTAGTGTAATGGAAATTTACTTATATACTTACTCACCTGGTCCTAATTTTCACTAAAACCTAAACATGAGATAGCTGGCAGATGTTGTGATCAGAGAAATCTGGGCCAGGGAATAGAAAAATGTAGGCCACTTAAGGCATTGTTTCATTGTGAGCAGTTGCAGGTCGGTTCAGTCAGCAGTTGAGGTTCAGGCATAGTTTCTGGTTGTTTTTAAAACTTGGAGTTTTTTTTCGTGGTTAAGAACTACCTTTTAGCTTTTATTTTGTTAATGAGACTGTGTATCTAGGAAGTACTGGTCTCTTAATCCTGCAAGAAGTTACATGCTGCCTGTAAGAGGCATTCTGGTATATTGTGATTATGAAAGAAAGCTAGAGTTTATATGCATGCTTTATATGGTGATGAGTGTAAGAATTTATCCACATTTCAAAACTCATGACCAACAACTGCATGATGACTTCTTGAATAGCTAATAATCTACAGAGAATAGAATTTAGTCTTTCTCTATTTTAATGGAATCTAGTCCTGAGCATAGGTGTAAAGTGATATTGATTGATGAAGGACCACAAGTTAATGATATAAAGAGTAAATATTCTTTTTTTTTTTTAAAGATTTTATTTATTACTTTCAGAGAGAAGGGAAGATAGAGAGGGAGAGAGATATCAATGTATGGTTGCCTTTCATCTGCCTTCAGCCAAGGACCTGGCTTGCAATCTGGTTATGTGCCCTGGCTGGGGAATCTAACCAGCAACCTTTTGGTTTGCAGGCTGGCATCTGATCCACAGTGTCACCAGCCAGGGCCAAGAGTTAATATTCTTGAGGAGCTATTATAAACGTTAGGTTCACAAGGAAGATACTTGACATATATTATTGCACTAAGGTTAAGATAGTAAGGAAATTATAATAATGCAATTTTTCAATTATTGGATCTTTTCCAGGTGTTACAGTTGAAGGGAAATTGTGTCCACAACCAAACTACTTTGTCAAATGAAAATTGTTAGAACAAATTGAAAGTAACTTCTCAAATTTGTTCCTCTTGGCTAAAAGTTAGACACTTATTTTCTTTAGATTCTTTTTTCCTTGGGAAGTTTTCAAAAAAGTTTCTGTTCCACAGTGTCTCTTTTTCTAAGTGATTTTCTTTAGATAACAGGTCTATCATTTCTTTGGTCAGATGGTAAAAAATGACCTCTTTAGTTGTCTACCATTTGGCAGTTAAGCATTTTCTTTGAATGCAAGTATACTTTATTTTGTGCAGTTAAGTGTGTGTATTTCTGAGAAGTAGTAGACTTTATTGAATTATTTAAAATGCTCCGTTAAAATAGCTTTTTAAAATCTTGCTACTAATCATGAATAAATAATGGCTTTTTGTGTGTAGAGAGTATGATTAATAACTGGCTTTAGATTTTCATGTTACTAGATTTTCTTGAAGTATATGCATTTTAAATCTCTAATGGATTTCAAAGATTACATTAATTGGTGGGAGTGGTGGAATAGGGAAGATCTTGCTAGCTTGCTTGTCATCGGGTGAACTTCACAAATGTTTGGAGATGATTTTTTTGGCTTGGTTTAGATCTCTCATTTTTAATCTTGTAGATAGTTTGAATATTAGATTTTTATTTAGTATGTGGTGACGCTATTAACGTTAATTTTGACAAACCATGGTTTTGAGGTAATTGATATCCATTAATTACACTTGGACTTGGATTTAAATTCACATTCAGATATGCATTTATAAGACTTAAACTTTAAATTTATAGCTAACAGAGTACATACACAAGTCACAATTAGAATTAGTCTTCTTGGTGAATGCTTGGCATTGGTGAAGTATATCGGTTTTTCCTCCTTTTTTCTCATACGTACCATCCATCCAATTTTGATTGTTATTTTTTCTTTGTTCAACCTAAGTAGTTTCACTTGACCTTGAAGCTGGAAATGATGAAAGTTGTCATTTTAACCCCCTGGCATTACAGTCCATCAGTGATCTGCATTTTTGTAGAACTTTGCCAACCAGTAAGCCTCAGCTGTGTTGCCCAGATGCGTACTTTTTGCATGTATTTTGTTTCAGCTATAGGAAGTATATTTTGTGCATGCAGTTTAAAGTTTTAGCTGCAAGAAGTGTATTTTGTTATTTTGGGGGTTTTATTTGTTTCTTGAAGTCTTCCTGGAGGGAAAAATCACTTGATTTCTAATGGCAAGGAAAATGCCCATATTATCAACTATTACCTTGGCTTGATTAATATAAGGTATTATTTGTTATTTAGGGTGTATTAGAGATTTTGCAGATTTTTTATGGAAACATTTTGACATTTCAAAATGGGAAATTTAAAAATTTTTGACATTTGTCATTCTTAAAATGAATTTTGAAAATATTTTGACTTTTTTTTTTTAGAGCTATAAAGACCGTACTTTTTACTGTTTTAATTCTATAATCTTGTAAGTTTGATTTGATCTTCTGCTTTAGGAAAGACAACAACATGTGGAAGCTGTTGAGTTGGAAGCTAAAGAAGTTCTCAAGAAATTATTTCCCAAGGTGTCCATTCCTTCAAGTTTGGTAAGGTTAATTTATTATTTTTTCAAAACATGACATTTTTATCACTATTCAAGGAAGTTGTAAATAAGTAGCTTTTGCACATTATACTTGGTGTCAATAGTGCATCAATTCCTTATTCTTTTCCATTTTTAAGCAAAGGTGCTTTTTAGTGGTAAAGGTTAATAACTTGATTCAAAACTTATTTGTGTTTACTCAGCTGATACTTTTGTTGTATTCTATAAACTTTAAATATGAGATATTCTTTAAAAGATCATAAATATCATATTTGGGAAAGAATGATTTTTTTTTTTTCTTTTTAAATATTTTATTTCATTATTTTTATAAAGAGGGGAAGGGAGAGAGACATCAATGTATGGTTGCTTTTCACCTGCCTCCAGCCACAGACCTGACTGGAGACGTGGTTTGCAACCTTGTTATGTGCCCTGGCTGGGGAATCGAACCTGTGACCTTTGGGTTCGTAGGCCGGTGTCTTGTCCACTGTGCTACCAGCCAGGGCTCAAGAATGATTTCTTAATGGTTAGTAAGCCAATAATGTTCTTGATGGCTTTATTCAAAATTAAATTTAAATGATTGCTTCTTAGTTTTAGGAACACTTTTTAAAAATTAAGTGTATTTACTTCTATTCAACATTGTCTTGGAAGTTCTAGCTATAGCCATTAGAGAAAAAGGAATCAAAGGTATACAAATTGGAAAGGAGGAATGCAAACTGTCATTATTTGCAGATGATATGATAGTGTACATACAAAACTTGATTGGCTCCACCAAAAATTTACTCAACCTAATAAGCAAATTTAGCAAAATAGCTGGCTATAAAGTCAATATCCAGAAATCAAAAGCATTTTTGTATACCAATAATGAAACAACAGAAATAGAAGGAAAAAAACAAATCCCATTTACCATAGCAACAAGAAAAATAAAGTACCTAGGAATCAACTTAACTGAGGAGGTAAAAGACCTATACTCAGAAAACTACAGAACAATGAAGAAAGAAATCAAGGAAGATACAAATAAATGGAAGCATATGCCATGTTCGTGGATGGGAAGAATTAACATCATTAAAATGTCCATACTACCCAAAGCAATCTACATATTCAATGCAATCCCAATTAAAATACCAATGACAGACTTCACAGAAATAGAAAAAATACTTCAAAAATTTATATGGAGCCAAAAACGCCCACGAATAGCCACCACAATCTTGAGAAAGAAGAACAAGGTAGGAG
>PVIW01010755.1:0-19052 GCA_004026585.1 Noctilio leporinus
AGGTGGAGCTAGGACCAGTGGGTTTTATCAGGGAGAAAAGAAAGGAGAAAGAAAGAAAAAAAGGAAAAAAAAAATGATGGGGGAGAAAGTCACAAGACAAAGAGAAATCAATATTAATAAAGAAAGGTTTTAGCTGTGTGTTCCCCCTTTATGATTTCTGATTGGTCCAGGTGGAGCCAGAACCTGTGGACTTTACCAGGAAGAAAAGGAAAAGAAAAATTAAAAAAAAGAGGAAGGAAGAAAAGAATAAAGAAAGTGTTTAGAAAGGCTGGGGAAGGGAGGAATACTTAGATTGAGGACTGGGAATGCGTTATAGCCACAGAGTGTGTAGACTTTAATTCGAGAGTAGGGGAGTGTCTTGGATATTTAGTTGGATTGAGGTATGGGGGGGATTAAGAATATGTGAGGAGTAACTTTTGCAAAGGATATGTTGGGGCTTAATAGCTCATATTGCTTTCGGTATAATTCAGGTGCTTGAGATTCGCAGCAATCCATTTCCTGATGCTGCCTCTTTTTCTTGGTCAGGACTTTACAGTCTATAGTCTATATTCTAGCCGGTCTTGGTGAGTGGCAGGGCCTCTGATTGTCACAGTAGGGCTGATTCTGTGTTTCCGCCCCCAGGTAGGCTGGGCCTTCTGCAGCCTGGCTGGGTTTTAGGGCTGCTGGTGTTCTGGAGCCCACAGGGAGCCCTCTCCCACTCTTGGTGGAGGTTCCTGCCCAGGATGCGCCCCCAGCACTTCTGCAGGGCAGCCCACAACTTAGCTGGTCCCTGTGACGACTGGCCCCACCCCTGCAGTTCTGGGAGGAGGCCGGGCCTGTCAGTCAACACTGTCCGGGGTCTGCCTACACTGTCTCACCCTTCAGAGGTGGGCACCACGCCTCCAAGCCAACCAGCTCTCTGCGGAGCCCTTTATGCGGCCTCTGTGGTGAGCCCCTCCCAGGCGTGGGCAGTGAGGCCTTTGTCTCTGGCAATGGCGGGTTGCCCACCACTAGTTCCTGGCTTGCCAGCTCTCCGGCTCTCCATTTGGAGTTTCTTGCTGAGCCTGGGGGCCTGTGTGGTTGCGCAGGGCTGGACCTCCCCCATCGCAGGAGCCTCTAGCTGCTGTTTCCCCAGCGGCCCAGCAGCTCTGTTTTCGGCCCTCTCGCCACCCGCCAGTGCACTTCCCGCTCCCAAGCTCTGGCTTCCTGCAGGACTCTTCTCCTCCGCCTCTAGCCCCGCGCGCGGATCCTCCTCTTCCCATTGCCAGGGTGAGTCTCTCACACAGTCCCTCCCCTGCAAGAGTTCAGTTCCGTGTTCCCTAAGGTGTTTGCCCTTGCTGCCCGCACTTCACTGCTGAGATATCCAGTTGTCAGGGAGCCTGAAACTGGCCCCAGTCAAATGTGCCCTTCTGGGCAGAGCCGCCCCTGCCCATAGCCGACCTCGGCCTGCCGGCTGGTCAGTCAGGAACGCCTCACCTACTGTCCTGCTGGCCTCCTCCACCTCTGGGCCGCACTCCCCTGTCTCCAGATGCTGCCCATTCCAATCCCCAGGGTCCTGAAGATGTCTCACGCGCCCTATCCTGTCCTCTAGCTGCTTTGGTACTCGAGAACACCATCAGCATTGCTCTCTACTCTGTCGCCATCTTCCCTCTCATAAATTACTTTTTGAAGCAAGGAGCTTCATCTACATGGGGCAAGAAGCTGACTGGAGTAAATTCTGTTGTCACTTATCAATTGCCATACTTCTCCTCCCAAGCTCCTGTGAGTGCTGAGGCCATGCTGCAACTGATCAGATCTACTTTTAACAAGAGTTTTTTTAAGCATTCATAAGTTGGTTCTCATGCATTCAGCTACCCTAGGTCTTTTGATTGGTGCATTTACTCCATTTGCATTTAAGGTTATTATTGATAGGTACTAATTAATTGACATTTCTCCCTTTTGTACCTGTGTTCCTCTCTGTCTTTCTCTGTTTCTTCATCTTCTTAAAGAGACCCTTAGTGTCTCTTGCAATGCTGGTTTGGAGGAGATACATTCTTTTAGCCTTCTTTTGTCTGGGAAACACTTTATTTCACCTTCCATTTTGAATAAAACCCTTGCTGGGTAGAGTTGTCTTGGTTATAGGCCTTTGTTTTTCATTGCTTGGAATACTGGAATATTTTTTGTCATTCCCTGCTGGCTTGTAGTAATTCTCTTGAGAAATCAGCTCATAACCTTATCAGAGCCCCTTGTATGCTATTAGCTGCTTCTCTCTTGCTGCTCTTAGGATTCATTGTCTTTGAAATTTGCCATTTTAAGAATGATGTGTCTTAAAGTGGACCTGTTTGGGTTCTCTTCTTTGGGACTCTCTGTGACTCCTGAACTTGCGTGACTTTTTTTCTCCTTAAGTTAGGGGCGTTTTCTGTAATTACTTTTTCAAACAGGTTTCCTATCTCTTGCTCTCCTCTTCTCCTTCTGGTATGCCTATAATATGGATATAATTATGTTTCATGTTGTCCTGCAGCTCTCTTAATACCTCTTCATTCCTTTTCAGTCTTTTTTCATTTTCTTGCCCTGTCTGGGAATTTTTCAATATGTTATCCTCCAGATGGCTAATCCAATCTTCTGCTTTTTCTAGCCTGCTTTTGATTCCTTCTACTGTGCTCTTCAATTCAGAAATTGTGTTAGTCATTTTCTCCTGGCTCTTTTTGATAGCATCTATGTCCTTTTTAATGTTAGTGTAGTTCTCAATAAGTTCCTTGTATCTTCCATTGAGTTCTTCATAGTTCCCCTGGAGTATTTTTGTAGTTTTCTTTGACCTCACTAAGCTCACTGTGCTTCACTATAATGATTATTTTTTAATTCAATTTATAATAATTTGCTTGCCTTTATTTCATTTAGCACTCTCTGTGGATTCCTCCTTTCCTTTGGAGAGGGTGTTGTTTCTTTGTATCCCCATTTTAGGTGACTCTTCTTATTTGTTACTACTTCTTAGATTGGTCTGCTTTGATTTACTGTGTTCATGGTATGACCTTCCATGATATTGAGCTGCATGTTCTTTACTCCCTAGATCTGCCCCTGGTGATGTCAGCTTGTGTCCCAGTCTGAGTCTAGTCAGTGTGTTGGAGATTACCAGACATACACTGTCTTCACCTGTCTCCTTCAGTTGTTATTTTAATCAATCTGTGATCAGCCATCAGATTTAGGCACTGCTGGATTCGGCAGATTAATTTAGTTGTTAATCCAATTAAGCTGTGACTAGCTATTAGGTTTAAGTATCACCAGGCTGGGCAGATTAATTCTTGTTGTCAAGTCAATTGCTTCCCCTCCACCTACAGCCACTTGGAAAAGAATGGTCTGCCTGCTGTATGGGGGATGGGTCAGTACTAGGACCTAATCAGCTTCTTCCTCATTTCTCTCCTCAAAACAACTGCCCAAACTTTCATTAAATGTCTCTAGCCCACTCTGCCCTCCCACTGCCAAAGCACAGGATAAGTGGTTACCAATGTATTTTCATGCATGGTCCCTTTAAGAACTGTGTCTCTAGCTGCCTCTTGCAAGCTGGCTAACATTGCAACATTTTGCTTTTCACAGCTGATGCTATTTTACTCACAACTTTGTTGCTGTAGGCTGGGAAGCCTAGCTGGGGATTTAGAATCCACACTTCTCAGTTGGAACCCCTGAATGCTTAGATGTTTCTTGGTTTCTTCAGCTGCCACTCATGGAAGCCTAGCCAGCCTTCTGTGTCTCACACTTCCTACCAGTCACATTGTGATGAAGTATCTGTCCTCTTCTGTCCATAGTTATTCTGTCCATGGTTACAAGGCTTCTCTCCAGGTGGTGTTCTGTTGATTATTCTGGATGATTTATCCCCAATTAAGTTATAATTCCAGATTGGTCCTGGGAGGAGACTGGTGTAGCTCTACTTACTCCTCTGCTATCCTAGTTCTCTTTGAGATTTTTTATGTTATGTTTAAAATCAGACTTCAATCAATCAATGTTAAATTTGTGCTTCAAGCCCTGGCTCGTAGCAAAGTGGATAAGGCACCAGCCTATGAACTCAAAGGTCAATGGTTCAATTCCCCAGCCGGGGCACATAACCAGGTTGCCTGCCAGGTCTTTAACCAGATCTGTAGCTAGAGGAGATTAAAGGCAACCACACATTGATGTGTCTCTCCCTCTCTGCCTTTCTCCCTATCCCTCTCTCTGGAAATAATAAATAAAATCTTTTAAAAGATTTTGTGCTTCACCTTCTGCCCTTCTCTGTCTTACACATTTTGCTCACTCTATTGAAGCAGGCCAACAAGTTCATTTGTTTTTTAATTTGTTTGTTTTCTGTAAATGGCCCTAGTAGCACTTAGTAGTCTTAACTTCATTAAAAATTTCTATAAGATTGTATTGTGACAGCTGTCATATTGTTCTATCAGAATTCAGAAGGAAACCGATCAGACACTGGGGAAGTGCAGGAGTACGATCCTTTATTCACCTGCGGTCGCAGAGGAGAAGCTGCTCTCCAAATTCTGGGCCCTGAGCTAAGGCAAAAAGTAACTTTTATAGCTGAATTTTCACTCCCTAACCTTGGGTAAGGCTACAGAAGTGGAGTAGCAATTAAAGTTAGCTTTTCGGTGCATTTCTTATCACTCAAGCTGGCTACAGCTGGCTCCCGGCTCCCCGCTCCCCTCCAGGAGCCAAGGCCTTTAAAGGTGCAGGCTACTTCCCAAGAGCTAAGACCGTTAACCCTTTACATCCCCCTTACAGGCTGTTGCAATATCAGCATGCATTTTTAAAAAGTTATCAAAATTGGTGGATTTTTATGCAACCATTTTAATATTGAAGGTGGAGGAGAAATGCACATTTTCATCATATTATGCTTTATTATTTTAAGAAAGGTAAAAACACAATGGGAATGCCAAAAATTATTTATACAATGTATA
Organism: Noctilio leporinus; assembly: GCA_004026585.1. NCBI lineage: Eukaryota > Metazoa > Chordata > Mammalia > Chiroptera > Noctilionidae > Noctilio > Noctilio leporinus. The sequence continues at coordinate 4,890 of PVIW01010755.1, forward strand.
GAAATGGTGCTTTGACTGGAAAAACATGTCAAAAATGGTTTGTGAAGTTTCATGCTGGAGATTTCTTGCTGGATGATAAGCTCCACAGTTGGGTATACCAGTTGAAATTGATAGCAATTAAATCAAGACGTTAATTGAGAACAGTGAACATTACACCATGCAGAAGATAGCTGACACTAAAAATACCCACATCAATAAAGTTATTGGTGAAGATGAAAACTATGTCTTTGATGAAAAAAAAACTAAATAAAAATTTTGGCCCACCCAATAGAGGGTTAGTTATTTAAGGGGTAATTATCAAGCTTCCCTGAAAGGTGAAAATTCTGTTCCTCACAGACCTCTCTGCACCCTTGGGAATATCACATTCTGGGGCCCCTGTCTGAGCTCATTGTGCTTTAACCCTACTCTTTTCCTTGAATCCTGGTTTTTGACTTTGGTAACTGCTTTGCCCTTCAAGTCCTTCATATATTTAAAAATCCAATTCAAACAGCCTGTTTTCTAGGTCTTCACCAGTGGCTCTGCACTGTGTGCATGAGCTGAGCTGGACTGTAGTTTCTAGAATTTCCTTCCCTGTATTATTCAAAGACAGGGTTAGCATGGGGATTAGTGTGAATTCTGGACAGTGAAGATGAAACAGCAGCTGCATTTGGCTCTGAAGGTACGTTTGGGTGCTCTGAAGCTCAGAGAAGGCCCACCAGTTCCCATTGCCTTTCTCCCTCAGCTTCTCTCAGTCCTGGCATTAGCATCTCTGTGACAGGAGATGCCAGCTTCCCTGCACATCACATCTCCTGTGGCATTGAGGTTGGCCATTGTTCCAATTCCTCCTCATAAGGTCCAGTTTGTTTTCATTGCTTCTGTCTATTCCTATGGACTACAGTTGTTCTTGCCTTCCTATCTATATCTCTTTTTCTTTCCTGAATCATGGGCAAAGAACCTATAGCCATTATAGACCCAAAACTAAACTCAGAGGTTAATTCTTGCATAGACTTTTCCACCAAACAGAATCATGTAGTTTAATTTCTAACTGAATCTCTCATTCAATGTAGGTTATAGTGATTCCACTTTTTGGATTGAAACCAGACTGATGCAGAAGTTGTTAGCAGCAACAGGGTGTCTCCGTAGTAAGACACTAAGATGATGGCTTACTTCCAGTAAAGAGAATGGTCACTGGGGTTTTTAGAATTGGTAGAAGGTAACTGGGGACAGTAAGCAGAACCTGACGGGTACAAGAAAAATAGTGAAGCTTGAAGTAAAGTAGAAAAATGCTAAGTAGAACTTGGATGGAAAGAGGACTTAGTCATATACTGGGGTAATTTCTCATAAAAGTGTTACTGACTATAATGTAGACAATAGAAAATATTGCTAAGGAAAAGAACATGCTGACTAAGGACACTTCTCTGCAGGATGTTTGTGTCAAGTAGTTCCTTCTAACTAGTGGCATGTCATAAGTTACAAAGAGAGAATGATTAATTAGAGAGGAAATAGATTTTTTATATTTTATTATTATTTTTAATTTAATTTTATAGTTGTATTATATCCATCACATTTTTAATTCCCTCTGTCCCCCTTCCCACCCACCCATTGCCCCCAAAGTCAATCCCACCTCTTGTCCATGTCCATGGTTCCTTTATACTAGATGCTTGTCTAAACTGCTCCCCTTCCTTGCCTCTTCCTCCCCACTCCACCCAACCCCCTTCCCCCTGACCGCTGAAGGCCTATTCACTGTATTCATATATTTGGTTCTGTTTTGCTTGTTGTTAGTTTTGTTCATTATTGTTCTGTAATGGATGAGATTATATGGTATTTGTCCTTCACTGACTGGCTTATTTCAGTAAGCATAGTACTCTACAGTTCCATCCATGTTGTTGCAAAGGGTAGGAGTTCCTTCTTTCTTTCTGCTGTATAGTATTCCATTGTGTAAATGCACCAAAGTTTTTTGATCCAATCATCCACTAATGGGAACTTAGGCTGTTTCCGGCGCATGGCTATTGTAAATAGTGCTGCTATGAACATAGGTGTATATAGGTTCTTATGAATTGCTGTTTCAGGATTCTTTGGGTATAGTCCAAGTAGTGGAATTGTTGGATCAAAAGGCAGTTCCATTTTTAGTTTTTTAAGGAAACCCCATACTGTTTTCTACAGTGGCTGCACCAGCCTACATTCCCACCAACAGTGTACGAGGGTTCCCTTTGCCCCACATCCTGGCCAACACTTGTTATTTGTTGATTTGTTGATGATTGCCATTCTGACAGGTGTAAGGTAGTATCTTATTGTCCTTTTAATTTGCATCTCTCTGATGACTAGTGATGTGGAGCATTTTTTCATATGTCTCTAGGCCCTTTGTATATCTTCCTCAGTGAGTTGTCAGTTCAGGTCCTTAGCCTATTTTTTAATTGGGCTCTGTGTCTCCCTGGTGTTGAGTTGCATTAGTTCTTTATATATTGTGGAGATCAGACCCTTGTCTGAGATATCATTGGCAATTATGTTTTCCCATACAGTTGGTTCCCTTTGAATTTTGCTGATATTTTCTTTAGCTGAACAGAAACTTTTCAATTTCATATAGTCCCATTTGTTGATTTGTTCTTTGATTTCCTTTGCCCTTCGTGAAGTACCAGTAAACATATCCAAAAGTAAACATCCAAAAGTTTACTACCTATATTATTCTCCAGGACCTTTATGGTGGCACTGCTTATGTTTAAATACTTTATTCATCTTGAGTTTATTTTGGTGTATGGTGTAAGTTGGTGGTCTAGTTTTAACTTTTTGCATGTTGCTGTCCAGTTCTCCCAACACCATTTGTTGAAACGACTATTTTTACTCCATTTTATGTTCCTTTTCCCTTTGTTGAATATTAGTTGACCATAGATTCCTGGGTTAATTTCTGGGCTCTCTATTTTGTTCCATTGATCTCTATGTCTTCTTATGCCAGTACCAGATAGTTTTGATGACAGTAGCCTTGTAGTATTGTTTGAAGTCTGGTATTGTGATTCCTCCTACCTTGTTTTTCTTTCTCAAGATTGCTGCGGTATTTGTGGGTGTTTTTGGCTCCATATAAATTTTTGAAGTATTTTTTCTATTTCTGTGAAGTATGTCATTGGTATTTTAATTGGGATTTCGTTGAATCTTTAGATTGCTTTGGGTAGTATGGACATTTTAATAATGTTAATTCTTCCCATCCATGAACATGGTATATGCTTCCATTTATTTGTATCTTCCTTGATTTCTTTCTTCATTGTTCTGTAGTTTTCTGAGTACAGGTCTTTGACCTCCTTAGTTAAGTTGATTTCTAGGTACTTTATTTTTCTTGTTGCTATGGTAAATGGAATTTGTTTTTTCGCTTTTATTTCTGTTGTTTCATTATTGGTTTACAAAAATGCTTTTGATTTCTGGATATTGACTTTATACCCAGCTATTTTGCTCAATTTGCTTATTAGGTTGAGTAAGTTTTTGGTGGAGCCAATCGGGTTTTGTATGTACACTATCATATCATCTGCAAGTAATGACAGTTTGACTTCCTCCTTTCCAATTTGGATAATTTTTATTCCTTTTTCTTCTCAGATGGCTATAGCTAGAACTTCTAAGACAATGTTGAATACAAGTGGAGAAAGTGGACAGCCTTGTCTTGTTCCTAATCTTAGGGGGAAAGCTTTTAATTTTTGCCCATTGAGTATAATGTTGTCTTCAGGTTTCTCATAGATGGCCTTTATGATGTTGAAGTATGCTCCCTCTATTCCCATTTTGCTGAGGGTTTTAACATAAATGGTTGCTGTACTTTATCAAATGCTTTTTCAGCATCTATTGATATGATCATATGGTTTTTGTCTTTCAATTTCTTGATGTGGTGTATTACATTTATTAATTTATGAATGTTGTACCATCCTTGCATCCCTGGGATGAAACCCACTTGATCATGGTGTATGATCTTTGAAATCTACTGATGAATCTGGTTGGCCAATATTCTGTTGAGAATTTTAGCATCTATATTCATCAGAGATATTGGCCTGTAGCTTTCTTTCTTAATTGTGTCTTGCCCTGGTTTTGGGATTAGAATAATATTGGCCTCATAGAAAGAGTTTAGGAGTCACCCTTTTCCTGTATATTTTGAATAGGTTGAGAAGGATAAGAGTTAGTTCTTCTTTAAATGTTTGGTAGAATTCACCTGTGTAGCCATCTGGTCCAGGGCTTTTGTGCTTTGGGAGATTTTGGATTACTTCTTTAATTTCACTAGTTGTTATTGGTCTATTCAGGCTTTCTGCTTCTTCTGGGTTCAGTTTTGGTAGATTATATATGTTCAGAAATGTGTCCATTTCATCCAGGTTGTTATATTTCTTGTCATATAGTTGTTCATAGTGATTTCTTACAATCTTTTGTATTTCTGAAGTATCAGTTGTGATTTCTCCTCTGTCAGTTCTGATTTTGTTTATTTGGGTCCTCTCTCTCTTTTTCTTGATGAGTCTGGATAAAGGCTTGTCAAATTTGTTTATTTTTTCAAAGAACCAGCTCCTTGACCTGTTGATTCTTCAAATTGTAGTTTGCATCTCTGAGTTATTTAGTTCTGCTCTGATTTGTTGATTTCCTTTCTTCTACTTACTCTGGGCTTTGTTTGTTGTTGCTCCACTAGTTCTTGCAGCTTTATGGTTAGGTTGTTTTTATAAACTTCTCGTGACCTTTTAGGGAAGGCCTGTATTGCTATAAAGTTCCCTCTGAGCCCTCCCTTTGCTGTATCACATAGATTTTGGGCTGCTGTGTGTTCATTGTCATTTGTTTCCAGGAACTTTTTTGATTTCATCTTTGATCTCATTGTTAACCCATTCATTACTTGAAAACATGTTATTCAGTCTCCATGAGTTAGATAATTTGTTTTTTTCCCTTGAGATTGGTTTCTAGTTTCAAGCCAGTGTGTTCTGAGAAGATGCTTTGCATAATTTCAATTTTCCTGTATTTGTGATGGCTTGTCTTGTGACTTACCATGTGATCTATCTGAGAGAATGATCCATGTGCATTTGAAAAAGGTGTATTTTGCTTCTTCGGGGTAAAAGCCTCTGTATACATCAGTTTGGGCAATTTCCTCTAGAGTGTTGTTCAATGCCACAACATCATTGGTGTTTTTTTGTTTGGAAGATCTGTCCATTGTTGATAGTGGGTTATTAAAATCCCCTACTATTAGTGTGTTGCTGTCTATATCTTTCTTAAAGTCCTCCAAGATTTCCCTCATGTTTTTCGTAGCTGCTACATTGGGTGCATATATATTTACCAGAGTTATACTTGATGGATTATTCCCTTAAGTATTATGAAATTTCCTTCTTTATCCCTTTTTATGGCTTTCATTGTAAAATCTATTTTATCTGAAATCAGTATTGCTACTCCAGCTTTTTTTATGTCCACTTGCTTGATATATATTTTTCCATCACTTCACTCTCAATCTATGTTGATCTTTTGTTCTGAGGTGGGTCTCTTGAAGACAGCATATATATGGGTCATGTTATCTTATATGCCTATGTCTTTTGGTTGGCACATTTAATACATTTACATTTAAGGTTATTATTGATTGATAGTTATTCATTTCCATTCTCTCCCTTTGTACCTGTATTCCTGTTTGGCTTTCTTTGTTTCTTCATTTTAGTTATTTATTTATTTTTAAAGCAGACCCTTTAGCATTTCTTGCAATGCTGGTTTGGTAGAGTTGTCTTCTTTTAGTCTTTTTTCATCTGGGAAACTCCTTATTTCTCCTTCTATCATGAATGAGAGCTTTGCTCGGTAGAGTATTCTTGGTTGCAAGCCTTTGTTTACCATTACTTGAAATAATTTTTGCCATTCCCTTCTGGCTTAAATTATTTCTGTTGAATAATCATTTGATAGCCTTATTGAAGCACCTTTATATGTTTTGTCATTTCTCTCTTGATTCTTTTAGGATTCTCTCTTTTTCTTTGAAATTTGCCATTTTAATAATAATGTGCCTTGGTGTGGGTCTGTTTGGGTTGATCCTCATTGGGACCCACTGTGCTCCTGAACTTGATTAATGTTTTCACTCATCATGTTAGGGAAATTTTCTATCATGACTTTTTTGAACAGGTTTTCCATTCCTTGTTTCCCTTGTCTTTCTGGTATCCCTATGATACGGATGTTGTTATGTTTCATGTTGTCCTGCAGCTCTCTTAAACCCTCTTCAATTTTGTTCAGACATTTTTCACTCTCTTGTGCTTTCTTGGAGTATTTGTCTGCAAATACTTGTCTCCAACTCAATGATCCGGTCCTCTGCTTCCTTTAGCCTACTGTTGTTTCCTTCTACTGTATTATTAAATTCAGAAATTCAGAAATTGTATTCTTCATTTCCTCCTGGCACTTACTGATAGTTTCTATGTCCTTTTGGATGCTGTTGTAGCTCTCGGTAAGTTCCTTGTAAGTTCCCTGGAGTTGTTTATAGTTTTCCTTGAGCTTCTCTACCATCATTGTTTTCAATTCCTTATCTGATATATTGTGTGACTCTGTTTCATTTGGTAGTCTTTCTGGGGAATCTTCCTTTCCTTTTGGTGATGGACTGATTCTTTTTTCCCCTCATTTTTGGTTGTCTGTTGTTGCTTGGTTTTTGTTTTTTCCTTAGATTAATCTGCTTTGCTTACTTGCATTAGTTGAACACCCTTCTGTGATAGGAGATTTGTGGAGTTCAGTTTTGCAGTCTCCCAAATTTTCTCCACTTGTTGCTCTTGGTGTGGCCTTTATTTGGGCTGTCTGGTTGTATTCTGCATTTGTTGTGTATGTTGCGCTTTTCCAGTCAAGACACACCTTCTATCCTTTCTATACACTGTTTTTGAGCTGCTTCTAAAACAGAACCACTAGTCCAGGCAAAATAACCATACCTTCAGTGATATCTTTCTCTTTTAATTCCCCTTTTAACTGCCTATGAACATAACTATACACCCAAACCTCCCAAGGTAACCCCCACTTTTAATCACACCCTCAGCTGCAATTGAACCAGTCTTGTTAGAGAGATAGATATATTAAGCCTGTTGTATGAGGGAAAAAATAGTTAAGTTGGCTAAAGTATATATAGTTTTATAGGGTGCTGAGGAGTAGCAAAGATAGCAGTGATATGAGAGAGAAAACCAACTTTTCTATTCTATAGAAATGAGGAGAGGGAGAATCAGAAAGCCTCAAGTATGAGTGAACAGTGTAACCCTATGTATATAGTTGGTGCATCTGCCTCCCTGTTCACTCTTAGTAATCCCTGATTGGTCCATGTGGAGCCAACACCTGTAGGCTTTTAGCAGGAGAAAAAGGAAAAATATATAATAATAATAAGAAGAAAGGGTTTAGATGGCTGTTCACCCTTAATGATCCCTGTTTGGTCCAGATGGAGCCAGGACCTGTGGGCTTATCACAGAGAAAAGAAGAAAAAAATTTTTTTAATTACAAAAAGAAAAAGAAAAAGAAAAAATAATAATAAAGAAAGGGTTTATGTGGCTGTTCACCCTTTATGATCTCTGATTGGTCCAGGTGGAGCCAGGAGCTGTGGGCTTTTAGCTGGAAAAAAATTTTAAATTAAGAAAGAAGAAAGAAGAGAATGAGAAAAGGGTTTAGGTGGCTGGGGAGGGGAGGAATACTTAGATTGAGGACTGGGAATGCATTGTAGCCAGAGAGTGAGTAGACTTTAAATCAAGAGTAGGGGGAGGGTCTTGGGTATTTAGGGGGATTGAGATATGGGAGGATTAAAAATATGTGATCTGTAATACTCTAAGGTTTAACCAGTATTTACTTAAAATGCACTAATTGTGAGGCTTGGAAGTAACTTTTAAAAAGGATATGTTAGGGATTAATAGTTCGTGTAGCTCTAAGTGCAACTCAGGTGCTTGAGATTAGCAGTGATCCATTTCCTGAGTCAGCCTCTTTTTCTTGGTCAGGTCTCTGCAGTCTACAGTCTAGCTGGTCTTGGAGTGGCAGGGCCTATGATTGTCACAGTCAGGTCTGATTCTGAGTGTCAGCCCCCAGGTAGGCTGGGCCTTCTGTAGCCTAGCTGGGTTTCAGGGCTGCCGGTGTTCTGGGGCCCTCCATTTTCTGCTATAGTGTGAAGTCCAGCAGGGTGTTTCTGTGATGTCTTTAGTTGCTCCTCCCCCTCCAGCTCCTGGAGGAGTTTCCTGCCTGTGATGGGCTCTTGGCACCCCTACAGGGCTGTCTGCCACCTCAATGGCTCCTGTGATGACTGTCCCTGCCCCTGCAGTTCCTGGAGGAGGCAGCCTCCGTCCATCAACAGTGCCCGGGGTCCACCAACACTGCTTGGGGTCTGCCAACACTGCAAGGCTTCCCAGGGTGATGGCTAATCCTCCAAGCAGACCAGCTCTCCAAGGAGTCCTTCACACCGCCTCTGTGATGAGCACCTGGCTTTCCATAGGGTCTGCAGTGTGGCCTTTGTCACTGGCAATGGGCGGGTCAGTTGCCCCAGGTACAAGTTCCTGGCTTGCAGTTTGGAGTTTCTTCAGGAGCTTGGGAGTCTGTGTGGTTGTGCAGGGCTGGGCCTCCCCCCTTGCAGGGACTTCATGCTGCTGTTTCCCAGGTGGCCCAGCAGCACAGTTTAAAGCCCTCTTGCTGCCCCAGCCTGTGCACTTCCCTGCTCCCCAGCTCCTGCTCCCCACTGGATTCTTCTCTGCCTCTGGCCCAATGAGGAGCTTCCTCTCCCTGTTGGCAGAGCAAGCTCTCACAGTCTCTCCCCTGCAGGAGTCCAATTCCTCCTTCCCTCTGGCATTTGCCCTCACTGTCCACACTTCAGTGTTCAGATTTCTAGTCACCAGGGAGCCCGAAGCTGGCCTCGGTCAAAGGCACCCCTCTGGGCAGAGCTGCCACTGCCCAGAGCTGACCTCGGACAGCCGATGTCTCGCCAGCCAGTGGCCGGTTTGGAAATGTCTCACCTGCTCTTCTGTAGGTCTCTGCTGCCTCTGGGCTGTGCTCCCCTGAGTCCAGATGCTTAATGCTCCAATTTTTAGGGACCTGAAGGTGTGTCCTGCTCCCTGTCCTGTCCTCCAGCTTCTCTGGTACTCGAGAACACCATCAGCACTGCTCTCTACTCTGTTGCCATCTTTTCCTCTCAGGAAATAGTTTTTAAGCAGAAATGATAGCCTGTCTTGGGATCCAAGTCTTGCTGGAGTTGATAAAACTACTTCCTATCCTGCCTGCCTCTTCCCACAAAAACTATTCTCTACTAAAAGAAGGCCTCAGGGCAAAAATCACATCCAGGAAGCAGTCAGAGAAGATGTGAAGGTGTCACTGGAGAACCTTTTTAGGACTTAAAATAGATTTAAATTGGGGCTCGCAGCCCCTTTGACATAAAAGACAAAGACCCCTGAAGGAATGAGCAGATCCTCTCCACTGAGTACCGAGGTTTCCAGAAATTTGAAGGGAATTGTCCCATTGTAGCCTCATGAGGACCAAAATAGAGAAACTATGATTTCAGTACTCATAGGTATGTTGAAAGTTAATTTTAAAAAATTGAGGAATTCTATTATCTTGGACCAAACATTACAGAGTCAATACAAAATAAGATGCAAATTTTAGAACCCCAAATTTCTGTAGATAGGAGAAAATTGAGAAAACTTATCTCAGAAACTAAGACTGTAACATGTTCAAACAAAGGCTGCATTTATGGAAAAGGAAAAATGACTCAGACTACAAGTTTAAGATCAGAGGGCAGAGCAAACAAGGTACTCACAAAATGGACACTGTTGGATATCAGAATTGGTATAAACCAGTGACTTTTCTCTTCTTGTAACTGCACAAGCAATTCAAAATTGTTCTGTCCAATTTAACAAGATACTGACTTACTTTTCAGAGACCACAGACCAAAACCCTGAGTCAAGCAGCCTGGGCATGCACAGAGGAGAGTGTTTTTACCTCCAGCTGCATCAGAACCAAAATTTTGGCCTTCTCCCCCAACAGAACCAAAGGATTGGAACATATCCAAAATGTAATCACCAGAGCATTTCAGAAGACAAGATTTAGCTGTCTAGGAAGATCACATATTGACACCCCTTTACTACAAATGGACAAGCTCCAAGTTCCCAAGTTCCCCCAGTTAAACTTTCCCATAAGCACATCAGAAGACCTGTCCTCCCTAAACCATTGAAAACCCTTAAGCTGGTCCAGTGAGTAAGATAAATCTGAAACAACACTAGGTCTCTCTTCTCAGTTGGCAACTTCGGGTCAATAAACCTTTCCTTACGCCAAACTCTGATGTTTTGAGGTTTGGTCTTTCAAAGTGTCAGGCACATAACTTGGGTTCAGTAACATTCCCTTTCCCACCTTCCACACTAGAGTGCTACCCTCGTGTGCATGTGAACTGTGCATATGTGAAGGGCTATATGGTTAGAAGTGCCCTGGGCTTTATTTAATTCTCAGCTGTCACCATCTTAAAATTCTTAATATTTGAATAAGGAGCTTTGCATTTTAATTTTACACTGGAACTGACAAATTATGCAGATTCACATACCATTTTGTATTTTTGTCAGTGTGTAAGGGGAAGATATGTTATCTCTAAGCCACTAGTCTTTAAACTGAAAGGAACATATGGAACCACATTCAAATAGCATCATATACACCTGGACCAGATGATGAAATCTTGCACTATGAGCCTGAGCTGAAGACTTATTGAAATAAAAGACTTTTAAAGGGCTTTAAAATGAGCCAAAATAGTTTACATGCTGCAGAAGGACAGACAGTGGCAGTTTTTAAATATATTTAATAAATATAATTTCTGAAAACAGTTGTAGGCTTAGCATCCAGTTTCTACCATAGCCCTCACCTCTAAAAATGGGATCACTGCCTCTTCTCCAAGTTTCAGTTCCTTCCTTTTGTTTCTGATTTTTTAATAGGGCCATTTTTCTGGATCACCTTTTTGTCCTGAGTGGTTTTTCTTCTTTATTCCTATTTATTTTTCTATTTCCTGGCAACTCATACCCACTGGTGCCCCTCCCCAGGACTATGACTTGAATTCCTGCTCATTCTTAAAAGGCTTGGACTTGTCTCTGGATCACAGTCCTAAAGGTGTTTCCTGGTGCTCTGCCACCCTGTTGTTTCTTGACTTGGAGTCCTTGACTTTGTGAATTACATCTGACTCTTGATGTTTTACTTTTCTTTTGCTCACACCCAGCCTACATTATTTGCATGGTCTGATACTGCAGAGCCCCACGTGATTTAAACTCTGTCTCAACAGCCAGATTGTTCAACAGGGTCATCCTCCCCAATCTGTATGCCCTCATCCTTGCTTAGTAAAAGCCAAGATGATGCAAAATAATTGCTGAGCAGTGTCTGGAGACCTTATGGATCTCCTGTCTCAGGCTGTTACCAAACTCTGGTTCATGTGGTCCATGTGTCAAAAGGCTAAAACACAAAACATCAGAGATTGGGGTAAGAAAAGATATATCAATCAAAATATCACCAACCAAGAGCAGAAGGAAATTTACTGGTGCCTCAGGTCATCTCAGTCACTGGGCCACTTTAAGGGCTTTAATGGTTTGGTGGACAAGTGTGCCAAAGTGCTGTTCACTTGATTGGGGGAACTTTGAACTTGGCCATTTATGGTTAAAGGAATGTCAAAATGGATCTTCTAAAACAACCAACTTTTGGCATCTGAAATGTCCTATAAATCAAGTTCTTCGATGTCTTGGCCTTTTGGTTGTAAGGAAAGGGTAAGATTTTGATTCAGGTGCAATTGGAGGTCAAAGTTTTCTCCCTGTATATGTCCCAGCTATATGACTGGAGATTTGGATCTGTGGTGTCTGAAGAGCACCTCAGTATCTTTTTTTTTTTTTTTAATTGTTGTATTACATTCACCCCTTTTTAATCCCCTCTGTCCCCCTCCCCACCCACCCATTCCCCCCAAAGTCAATCCCACCTCTTGTCCATGTCCATGGTTGCTTTATACTAGGTTCTTGCCTAAGCTGCTCCCCTTTCTTGCCTCTGCCTCCCCTCTCCCCCAACCCCTTTCCCCCTGACCACTGAAGGCCTATTCCTTGTATTCATATACTTGGTTCAGTTTTGCTTGTTGTTAGTTTTGCTAATTATTGTCCCATAATGGATGAGATCATATGATAATTGTCCTTCACTGACTGCCTTATTTCACTAAGCATAATACTCTCCAGTTCCATCCATGTTGTTGCAAAGGGTACAAGTTCCTTCTTCCTTTCTGCTATATAGAATTACATTGTGTAAATGTACCAAAGTTTTTTGATCTAATCATCCACTGATGGGCACTTAGGCTGTTGCCACCACTTGGCTATTGTAAATAGTGCTGCTATGAACATAGGTGGGTATAGGTTCTTATGAATTGGTGTTTCAGGATTCTTTGGGTATAGTCCAAGTAGTGGAACTGCTGGATCAAAAGGTAGATCCATTTTTACTTTTTTAAGGAAACCCCATACTCTTTTCCACAGTGGCAGCACCAGCCTGCATTCCCACCAACAGCTTATGAGGGTTCCCTTTGCCCGCATCCTCGCCAACACTTGTTGTTTGTTGATTTGCTGATGATTGCCATTCTGACAGGTGTGAGGTGGTATCTTATTGTGGTTTTATTTGCATCCCTCTCATGACTAGTGATGTTGAGCATTCTTTCATATACCTCTGGGCCCTTTGTATATCTTCCTCAGTGAGTTGTCCGTTCAGGTCCTTTGCCCATTTTTTAATTGGGCTGTCTGTCTCCCTGGTGTTGAGTCACATTAGTTCTTTATATATTTTGGAGATCAGACCCTTGTCTGAGGTATCATTGGCAATTATGTTTTCCCTTACAGTTGGTTCCCTTTGAATTTTGCTGATATTTTCTTTAGCTGAACAGAAACTTTTCAATTTGATATAGTCCCATTTGTTGATTCGTTCTTTGATTCCCTATGCCCTTGGTGAACTATCAGTAATCATATTTCTGCATAGGATATCCAAAAGTTTACTGCCTATATTTTTCTCCAGGACCTTTATGCAGGCACTGCTTATGTTTAAATCCTTTATTCATCTTGAGTTTATTTTGGTGTATGGTGTAAGTTGGTGGTCTAGTTTTATATTTTTGCATATTGCTGTCCAGTTCTCCCAACACCATTTGTTGAAGAGACTGTTTTTACTCCATTTGTTGTTCCTTCCCCCTTTGTCAAATATTAGTCGACCATAGAGTCCTGGGTTAATTTCTGGGCTCTGTATTCTGTTCCATTGACCTATATGTCTATTCTTATGCCAGTACCAGATAGTTTTGATGACAGTAGCCTTGTAGTATTGTTCGAAGTCCGGTATTGAAATTCCTCCTACGTTGTTCTTCTTTCTCAAGATTGTGGTGGCTATTCGTGGGCGTTCTTGGCTCCATATAAATTGTTAAACTATTTTTTCTATTTCTGTGAGGTCTGTCATTGGTATTTTAATTGGGATTGCATTGAATCTGTAGATTGCTTTGGGTAGTATGGACATTTTAATGATGTTAATTCTTCCCATCCATGAACATGGTATATGCTTCCATTTATTTGTGTCTTCCTTGATTCTTTCTTCATTGTTCTGTAGTTTTCTGAGTATAGGTCTTTTACCTCCTTAGTTAAGTTGATTCCTAGGTACTTTACTTTTCTTGTTACTACGGTAAATAGGATTTGTTTTTTCGCTTCTATTTCTGTTGTTTCATTATTGGTATACAAAAATGCTTTTGATTTCTGGATATTGACTTTATACCCAGCTATTTTGCTAAATTTGCTTATTAGGTTGAGCAAATTTTTGGTGGAGCCCATCGGGTTTTGTATATACACTATCATATCATCTGCAAATAATGACATTTTGACTTCCTCCTTTCCAATTTGGATACCTTTGATTCCTTTTTCTTCTCTGATGGCTATAGCTAGAACTTCCAAGACAATGTTGAATACAAGTGGAGAAAGTGGACAGCCTTGTCTTGTTCCTAATCTTAGGGGAAAAGCTTTCAGTGTTTGTCCATTAAGTATGATGTTGTCTTCAGGTTTCTCATAGATGGCCTTTATGATGTTGAGGTATGCTCCCTCTATTCCCATTTTGCTGAAAGTTTTTATCATAAATGGTTGCTGCACTTTATCAAATGCTTTTTCAGCATCTATTGATATGATCATATGATTTTTATCTTTCAATTTGTTGATGTGGTGTATTACATTGATTGATTTACGAATGTTGTTCCATCCTTGCATC
>PVIW01010755.1:19152-42151 GCA_004026585.1 Noctilio leporinus
CATGGTGTATGATCTTTGTAATATACTGCTGAATCCGATTGGCCAATATTTTGTTGAGAATTTTAGCATCTATGTTCATCAGAGATATTGGCCTGTAGCTTTCTTTCTTAGTTGGATCTTGCCCTGGTTTTGGGATTAGAATAATATTGGCCTCATAGAAAGAATTTGGGAGTCTTCCCTCTTCCTGAATTTTTTGGTAGAGTTTGAGGAGGATAGGAGTTAGTTCTTCTTTAAATGTTTGGTAACATTCACCTGTGTAGCCATCTGGCCCAGGGCTTTTGTGCTTTGGGAGATTGTGGATTACTTCTTTAATTTCACTAGTTGTTATTTGCCTATTCAGGCTTTCTGCTTCTTCTAGGTTCAATTTTGGTAGATTAAACCTTTCCAGAAATGTGTCCATTTCATCCAGGTTTTCATATTTTTTGTCATAGAGTTGTTTGTAGTCATTTCTTACAATCTTTTGTATTTCTGAGGTAACAGTTGTGTTTTCCCCTCTTTCAGTTCTGATTCTGTTTATTTGGGTCCTCTCTCTCTTTTTCTTGATGAGTCTGGATAAGGGCTTGTCAATTTTGTTTATTTTTTCAAAGAACAAGCTCCTGGTCCTGTCAATTCTTCAAATTGTAGTTTGAATCTCTGAGTTATTTAGTTCTGCTCTGATCTTGATGATTTCCTTCCTTCTTCTTGCTCTGGGCTTTGTTTGTTGTTGCTCCTCTAGTTCTTGCAGCTTTGTGGTTAGGTCGTTTTTATAAACTTCTTGTAACCTTTTTTGGAAGGCCTGTATTGATATAAATTTCCCCCTGAGAACTGCCTTTGCTGTATCCCATAGGTTTTGGGCTGTTGTGTGTTCATTGTCATTTGTTTCCAGGAACTTTTTGATTTCATCTTTGATCTCAGTGTTGACACCTTCAGTGCTTAAAAGCATGTATTCAGTCTCCATGAGTTAGAGAATTTTTGTTTTTTTCCCTTGAGATTGGTTTCTAGTTTCAAGCCATTGTGATCTGAGAAGATACTTTGTATGATTTCAATTTTCCTGTATTTGTGGAGGCTTGTCTTGTGACATACCATGTCGTCTTTCTTGGAGAATGATCCATGTGCATTTGAAAAGAATGTGTATTTTGCTTCTTTGGGGTAAAAGACTCTGTATACATCAGTTAGGTCCATTTCCTCTAGAGTGTTGTTCAATGCCACAACATCTCCGGGGATTTTTTGTTTGGAAGACCTGTCCATTATTGATAGTGGAGTATTAAAATCCCCTACTATTAGTGTGTTGCTGTCTATGTCTTTCTTAAAATCTTCCAAGATTTTCCTTATATATTTTGGAGCTCCTATGTTGGGTGCATGTATGTTTATCAGAGTTATTTCTTCTTGATGGATTGTTCCCTTAAGTATTATGAAATGCCCTTCTTTGTCCCTTTTTATGTCCTTCATTGTAAAATCCATTTTATCTCAAATCAGTAATGCTACTCCAGCTTTTTTTTTTTCATGTCCATTTGCTTGATATATAGTTTTCCATCCCTTCACTCTCAAACTGTGTCGATCTTTTGTTCTGAGGTGGGTCTCTTGAAGACAGCATATATGTGGGTCCTGTTGTCTTATCCATTCGGCTACCCTATGTGTTTTGATTGGTGCATTTAATCCATTTACATTTAAGGTTATTATTGATTGATACTTGTTCATTGCCATTTTTTTCCCTTTGTGTCTGTATTCCTCTTTGGCTTTCTCTGTTTCTTCATTTTATTTGTTTACTTATTTTTATAGCAGACCCTTTAGCATTTCTTGCAATGCTGGTTTGGTAGAGATGTATACTTTTAGTCCTTTTTTGTCTGGGGAGCTCCTTATTTCTCCTTCTGTCTTGAATGAGAGCCTTGCTGGGTAGAGTATTCTTGGTTGCAGGCCTTTGTTTCCCATTACTTGAAATACTTTTTGCCATTCCCTTCTGGCTTGAATTGTTTCTGTTGAGTAATCATTTGATAGCCTTATTGGAGCCCCTTTGTATGTTATTTGTCTTTTCTCTCTTGATGCTTTTAGGATTCTCTCTTTGTCTTTGACATTCGCCATTTTAATAATAATGTGCCTTGGTGTTGGTCTGTTTGGGTTGATCCTCATTGCAACCCACTGTGCTTCCTGAACTTGATTAATGTTTTCACTCTTCATGTTAGGGAAATTTTCTATCCTAACTTTTTTGAACAGATTTTCCATTTCTTCTTTCTCTTTTCTTTCTGGTATCCCTGTGATATGGATGTTGTTACATTTCATGTTGTCCTGTAGCTCTCTTAACCCCTCTTCAGCCTTATTCAGTCTTTTTTTATTCTGTTGTACTGTCTTGGAGTATTTGTCTACATTATCCTCCAACTCGCTGATCTGGTTCTCTGCTTCCTCCTGCTTACTGTTGATTCCTTCTACTGTATTGTTAAATTCAGAAATTGTATTCTTCATTTCCTCCTGGCACTTATTGATAGTTTCCATGTCCTTTTTCATGCTGTTGTAGTTCTCAGTAAGTTCCTTGTAACTTCCCTGGAGTTCTTTGTAATTTTCCTGGAGTTCTTTGTAATTCCCTGGAGTTTTTTGTAATTCCCCTGGAGTTCTTTGTAATTTCCCTGGAGTTCTTTGTAGTTCTCCTGGAGTTGTTTACAGTTTTCTTTGATGTGGCTGAGCTCACTGAGCTTCTCTATCATCATTCTTCTGAATTCCTTATCTGATATTCCAGGTGCATCTGTTTCATTCTGTGTTCTTTCTGGGGATTCTTCCTTTCCCTTTGGTGATGGACTGATTCTTTTTTTCCCCATTTTGGGTGTCTGTTCTTTCTTGCTCCTCATTTATTTAGTTATTTTTGTTCTTTCCTTGGGTTAACCTCCTTTGCTTCCTTGCCTTAGTTGAGCCCCCTTCTGTGATAGGAGATTTGTGGAGTTCAGTGTTGCCGTCTCCCAGATTTTCTCCACTTGCTGTTCTTGGTGTGTCCTTTATTTGGGCTGTCTGGTTGTGTTCTGGGCCTGTGGGCTTTTAGCAGAAACAAAAACAAAAACAAAAAACAAAAAACAAAAACACAATACCAAACCAAAAAAAAAAAAAAATTGCAAAAGGAAAAGAGAAATAAAAATGATAATAATAATAAGAAGAAAGGTTTTAGATGGCTGTTTACCTTTAATAATCCCTGACTGGTCCAGATGGAGCCTGGACCTGAGGGCTACTGTCCTGCTGGCCTCCTCTGCCTCTGGGCTGTGCTCCCCTGTGTCCAGATGCTGCCCGTTCCAATTTGTAGAGACTTGAAGATGTCTCACGCTCCCTATCTTGTCCTGTAGCTGCTTTGGTACTCGAGAATACCATCAGCACTGCTCTCTACTCTGTCACTATCTTCCCAACTTCCACCTCAGTAACTTAATCATAACAGAATCAAGAGGAGTAACAAGCAAGATGTCAGAGGAATAAGTGAAGCTACTTACACCTCCCAGGACCAATCTGTAATTACACTTAATTGGGGAGAAATCATCCAGAATAGCCAATGAACACCTCCTAGAGGGAAGCCTTATAACCACAGACAGAGAAGAAGAGGCCTCTTCATCACATTCAAATAAGAATATACCTAATCTCTACCTTTACCCTTAAATAGTTCAGTGGTTAGTTTAGGACCACATAGGAACTCAACCACAAATTCAAAAAATAATGAGAATACTATTCTACAGAGTTATTTAAATTCTAGGGGTCTTTTTCTCAAATTAGTAGGTACCATAATTTCTACTCTGTGTGGATCAGCTGAGCACTGCAGGTGCCATTATTTCTGAAGGCTTCAACTGGTGAGATATGTGTAGAGGAGAAAGAGAAAATTGAGGAAAATTGGACCTCTGCATGGCAAAAATAAAAATAAATCTGCTATTTAAGGTGGAAATCTCCAAAAAGAATATGCTGTAGTTCCTGTAGCTTAAAATAAAGTTGAGTTGTATTAACGGAGGGAGTAGGATCTGACTCAGTAACCAAACTTACTTTGTTACTGTGGATTTGACTCTCTCTCTAGGACAGCTTTCATGAAAGTAACTCCTGCAGTACATCATTTCTGTGATATATTTCACAAAAATAGCATTCCAGAGAAAAATAGGGTTTAAAGAAAATAATGGACAGTATTCTTCACGGTCCTGGGATCTGTCCCTTGCTTCAACAGGGTTTGGATGGAACAGAACTAGGCATGTGCCTTTTTTTCTACTATCCTGTAACCTTTTTCTAGTCACCACTTTTGGAAACGCCTCAGCCATTGAGACCAGCCAACATGGTTTTTTGTTTTCTGGGTGCTTTTTTTTTTTTTTTTTTTTTTTTATCTGAAAATCTTCACTGTGGAACAACCATGAGCTCCCAAATTTGTCAGAACTATTCCACCAAGGTGGAGGCTGCAGTCAACCACCTGGCCAACTTACACCTGCAGGCCTCCTACACCTAACTCTCTCTGGGCTTCTATTATGACCAGGACAATGTGGCTCTGCAGGGCATGGGCCACTTCTTTGGAGAGTTGGCCGAGGAGAAGCATGATGGTGCCCAGTATCTCTTAAAGTTGAAAAACCAGCAAGGTGGTTGCATTCTCTTCCAGGATGTGGTGAAGCCTCCCCAGGATGAGTGGGGTAAAACCCAGGAAGCCATGGGGGCCACCTTGACCTTGGAGAAGAGGCTGAACCAGGTTCTTCTAGATCTGCATACCCTGGGTTCTACCCACACAGACCCTCATCTCTGTGACTTCTTGGAGAACCATTTCCTGGATGAGGAGGTGAAAGTCATCAAAATGGACAACTACATGACTAACATCCACTAGCTGGCTGGCCCCCATGGGTGAGTATCTCTTCAAAAGGCTCACCCTCAAATATGACTAGAAAGCCTTTGGAGCCCAGAGGCTTTCAAGGGACCCCTTTGCATTTCCCTGGTATCTGGCTTTTGCCTGAGCCTCTCCCTGAAACCATTAGATACTCTTTTAGCTTCCTGGAACCCTCTCCCATGCATTGGACCAAATGGAAACAATAAAGCCTTTCACAGCAATAATAATAATAATTAATAATAATGCTAAATTTACTACAATAGATCTAAAATATTAACATTTAACAGGTAATAATTATATAAACTATTGACATAACAAATTTTTTTGTATTAACTCTTCAAAATCCAGTATGCACTTTATATCACATTGCAATTTGAACTAGCCATGTTTACATGACTACCATATTAAACACTGAAGATTTAAAGAATAAAGAAGACTAAATCTCTTGGGAATGAAAATTATTTATATATTTTAGCTCATGAGAAGTCAGCCTATAACCAAGCAAGTATAGGTAGAACCTGGGAAGGATAATTATAATTATAATAAAAATTTTTGAAGGCAATCAATTAAGTTGTTATTATACATTATCACAAGAGTAAGAATATTTTCTAGTGTAATATTTGTAGAAATATGTATGTGTGTAAATGTATTTGTGAATATGTTTGGTAATATTTCAATTGATATAAAAATAATTTTTAAACAGATGAATTAACATAAGCATTTTGAAATAATGAAAAGAAAACTTGTTATTAATCTACTTTGGGAGGTTGACATTCGGCAGTAAATAAATGATGAATTGTCCTTACATTAAAAAAAAGTACACATTCATAGTTACAGAATAGACTGTGGGAAGTTAAAAATAATAAAAGAGAGAGTTTCTGCAAGATGGGGGAGAAGTAAGAGGAGCTACACCAATCTCCTCCCAGGCTGCATTTGGAATTACTTTTTTTGAGGAAAAATCAGCTAGAATTACCAACAGAACATCAGCTGGAAAGAAGTTTTATAACCATGAACAGTACAGAAGAGGATCCTTCATCAAAATGTGATGGACCCTGGCTGGTAGCACAGTGGATAAGGCGCCGGCCTGCGAGCCCAAAGGTCATAGGTTCGATTCCCCAGCCAGGGCACATAACAAGGTTGCAAAACAGGTCTCCAGTCAGGTCCGTGGCTGGAGGCAGGTGAAAAGCAACCACACATTGATGTCTCTCTCCCTCTCTGCCTCTCTCTCTTCCCCTCTTTCCAAAAATAATTAAATAAAATCTTTAAAAAAAAATGTGATGGGTAGGAATCATGTAAAACTTGAGAGGGCTGGCAGGGTCTCCACCAGAGGCAGCAGCAGAAGAGACAAAGCAGAGGACTCCACCTGAGAAGGGTGGGTCCTGGTCCCACAACTGGGGTTTTCAGTCTACAGCAACACAGCTGTAGAGAGTATAGCAGCATACAGCTGAGAAGGTCAGAAAGCCCAAGAGTTTATTAGCCTAAGAGAGGGCTGGAGACAGAGAACTACTAAGGTGACCACAATAAAAATACACTGGCACCCACCTACCCTGGGCCCCAGCAGAGGGAGGGCAGAGTGGACTGGAGACAAGTGGGGAGAGTTTGCAATGGGGGATTGGAGGAGAGAAGTGGGGAAGCAGCTGTGGGGATCCCAGTGCTGACTCATCACCCACACCTCAGGCAGACAGCTCTGCAACAAGTGGCTTCCTCATGATGGGTCCTAATAGCCCCACCCACTAGAAGCAATCTGCCCTGTCAGCAATGCCTGAGCATAGCACCTGATCACAATTCTTTGATTTACATCTAAATAAACCTCCCCTGCTTTGCCATGTCTGGGCACAGATACAATAGTTGCACCTGAAGCAGTATTTCTTGCCCAGCAGAGCCAGGGTGGGATAGCTGATTACAAACTCTGTGACTTACAGCTGGGTGGGTCAGTCAGTCCTCAACAGTGCTGTGGGATCCTGGTGGCTGATTGTGGATTCATTAGTTCACAAATGAATTTGTCTATCCAGCCCAGTGGCACCTGGGTCTGGTGGCTGATCACAAAATTATTGGTTTAAAATTGAATCCTTCAATCTAGCCCAGTGGCCCCTTAGACTGGCAGCTTATCACAGATTCGTTGGCTTAAAATCAAATATTTCAGTCTAGACCAGTATTACCTGAGCCTGGGGGTAATCACAGATTCATTGGATTACAATTGGATCTTACTGCGTAGCACAGTGGCACCTGAGCCTGGTGGCTGATAACAGATTCACTGATTTACATCTGAACCTGTCTCACCAAGCTGCACCTGAGCTGGCAGCCAATCCATTGGATAACAATTGAACCTTTCTGTCAAGCTCAGCAGGGCCTGAGTTTGGGAGTTCAATCATTGATTTACAACTGAATCAGTCTGTCCACCAAAGCTGCATCTGAGCCTGGTGGTGGATCACAGATCCCTAGGATTACAACTGAATCAATCCTTCCAGCCTAGCAGTTTCTTAGTCTGGCAGCTGATCACAGTCTGACTGGATTGCAACCAAACCTAAAATTGGGGAGAAAAATTAACAGTCCATCACTGAAGATTAGTAAATGAAACAGAGGCAAACTATCAGATATGAAATTTAAAATAATGATGATAGAGAAGTTCAATGAGCTCAGTCAGCTCAAAGAAACTGACGAACAACTCCAGGAGAACTACGAAGAACTCCAGAGAAGCTACAAGGAACAAACTGAGAACCACACCAACATTAAAAAAAGAAAAGGACATAGAAACTATCAATAAGTGTCAGGAAAAAATGAAGAATACAAGTTTTGAATTGAATACAGTAGAAGGACTCAACATCAGGCTAGAGGAAACAGAGGATCAGATTAGTGAGCTGAAGGAAAATGTAGAAAAATATTCCAAGACAGTACAACAAAATGAAAAAATGCTGAACAAGAATGAAGAGATTTTAAGAGAGCTGCAGGACAACAAGAAACAATAATACCCACATCATAGGGATACCAGAAGAAGAGAAACAAGGAATGGAAAACCCATTCAAAAAAAGTAATGAGAGAAAAATTCCCTAACATGATGAGTGAAAATGTTACTTATGTTCAGGAAGCACAGAAGGTCCCCGTGAAAAGGAACCCAAATAGACCCACTCCAAGACAAAGCATAATGAAAATGGCAAATTTCAAAGACAAAGAGAGAATCCAAAAGTACCAAGACAGAAATAGCAAATAACATATAGGGACGCTCCAATAAGGTTATCAAATGATTATTCAACAGAAACAATACAGGCCAGAAAGGAATAGAAAAAGCTATTTCAAGTAATGGAAAACAAAGGCCTACAACCAAGAGTACTCTCATTCAAACTGGAAGGAGAAATAAGAAGTTTCACAGACAAAAGAAGACTAAAAGAATACATCTCTATGAAACCAGAATTGCAAGAAAGGCTAAATGATATGCTTTAAAATAATGAAGAAATAGAGAGTCAGAGAGGAACACAGGTACAAAGGGGGTGAATGGAATTAAATAAGTATCAATCAATAATAACCTTAAATGTAAATAGATTAAATGTGCCTATCAAAAGACATAGGTTAGCTGAATGGATAAGAAAACATGATCCATATATACACTGTCTTCAAGAGACCCACCTCAGAATAAAAGATTGACACAAATTGAAAGTGAAGGGATAGAAAATTACATATCAAGCAAGAAGATATGAAAAAATGGCTGAGGTAGCAATACTTATTTCAGACAAAATATATTTTATGAAGGAGGCCATAAAAAAGACAAAGAGAGTCATTTCATAATAGTTCAAGGAACAATCCGTCAAGAAGATATAACTCTGGTGAACATATATGCACCCAAAAGAGGAGCTCCAAAATATATAAGGAAAATCTTGAAGGACTTCAAGAAGGATATACATAGGAACACACTAATAGTAGGGGATTTTAATACCCCTTTATCAAGAATGGAAAGATCTTCCAAACAAAAACACCAAGGATATTGTGGCATTGAATAACACACTAGAGGAAATGGGCCTAACTGACATATACAGAAGTTTTCACACCAAAGAAGCAAAATACACATTCTTTTCAAATGCACATGAAACATTCTAAAACATAGACCACCTGGTAGGACACAAGACAAATCTCCACAAATATAGGAAAATTGAAATCATACCAAGCATTTTCTCAGATCACAAATGGATTGAAACTAGAAACTAACCTCAAGGGGAAAAAAAAAAAAAAAAAAAAAAACACTATAACTCATGGAGACTGAATAAAATGGTTTTAAGTAATGAATGGGTCAACAATAAGATCAAAGATGAAATCAAAAAATTTCTGAAAACAAATGACAATGAATACACAATGTATATGACATAGCAAAGGCTGTCCTCAGAGGGAAATTCATAGCAATACAGGCTTACCTAAAAAGGATAGAAGGAGCTTATACAAACAATCTAATCATAAAGCTACAAGAACTATAGGAGCAATAACAAACAAAGCCCAGAGCAAGTAGAAGGAAGGAAATCATAAAGATCAGAGCAGAATTTAAATAAATAAGAGACTAAAACAACAATATGAAAAATCAGTAAGTCCAGGAGCTGGTTCTTTGCAAAAATAAACAAAATTGATAAGCCTTTTACCAAACTCACCAAAAACAGACAGAGAGGACCCAAATAAACAGAATCAGAAACAACTGAGGAGAAATTACAATTGGTATGTCAGAAATACAAAGGATTCTAAGAAATTACTACAAACAACCACATGACAAGAAATATGGCAACCTGGGTGAAATGGACAAATTTCTGAAAATGTGTAATCTACCAAAACTAAATCCAGGAGAAGTAGAAAGCCTGAATAGGCCAATAACAACTAGTGAAATTGGAGAAGTAATCCCAAATCTCCCAAAGCACAGGAGCCCTGGACAAGATGGCTACACAGGTGAGTTCCACAAAACATTTAGGAAGAAGTAACCCATATTCTTCTCAACCTATTTCAAAAAATCCAAAAAGAGGGATGACTCCCAAACTCTTTCTATGAGGCCAATATTATTCTAATCCCAAAACCAGGTCAAGACACAACTAAGAAAGAAAACTATAGACCAATATCTCTGATGAACAGAGATGCTAAGATTCTCAACAAATTATTGGCCATCTGAATCCAGCAATACATTAAAAAGATCATGCATCATGATTGAGTAGGTTTCATCACATGGATGCAAGGATAGTACAGCATTCACAAATCAATAAATATAATACAGCACATCAACAAAATGAAAGACCAAAACCATATGATCATATCAATAGATGCTAAAAAAGTATTTGGTAAAGTACAACAACCATTTATGATAAAAACACGAAGCAAAATGAAAGTAGAGGGAGATACCTCAACATAATAAAGGCCATATATGAGAAACAGGCAAAACTAAAAGCTTTCCCTCTAAGATCAGGAACAACACAAGGCTGTCCACTTTCTCCACTTCTGTTTAACATTATTTTGGAAATTCTAGCTATAGCTATCAGAGAAGAAAGAGAAATAAAAGCTATCTAAATTGGAAAGTAGGAAGTACAACTGTCATTATTTGCAGATGACATGAGAGTGTACATAGAAACTGCGAACAGACTCCACCAAAAACCTGCTCAACCTAATAAACAAATTTAGGAAAATAGCTGGAGATAAAGTCAATATCTAAAATCAAAAGTATTTTTGGATACCAATAATGAAACATCAGAGATAGAGGAAGCTAGAAAACAAATCCCATTTACCATAGCAACAAGAAAAATAAAGTACTTAGGAATAAACTTAATCAATGAGGTAAAAGATCTGTACTCAGAAAACTACAGAACATTGAAAAAAGAAATTGAGGAAGATACAAATAAATGGAAGCATATACCATGTTCATAAATGGGAAGAATTAACATCATTAAAATGTCCATACTACCCAAAGCAATCTAGAGATTCAATGCAATCCCAATAAAAATACCAATGACAGACTTCACAGAGATAGAAAAAATACTTCACAAATTTAGATGGCTCCAAAAATGCTCACAAATAGCCACAGCAATGTTGAGAAAGAAGAACAAAGTAGGAGGAATCACAATACCAAATGGCAAACTATACTACAAGGCTACTGTCATCAAAGCAGTCTGGTACTGGCATGAGAATACATATATAGATCAATGGAAGAGTTTAGAGAGCCCAGAAATAAACCCAGGACTCTGGTTCAGTAATATTTGACAAAAGGGGAAGGAATATCAAATAGAGTAAAAACAGTATTTTCAACAAGTGGTGTTCGGAGAACTGGACAGCATCATGCAAAAAAGTAATACTAGAGTAGCAATTAACACCATACATCAGAATAAACTCAAGATGGATAAAGGACTTAAACATAAGCAATGCAACCATAAAGGTCCTGGAGAAAAATATAGGCAGTAAAATTTTAGAAATCCTACACAGAAAATATTTACTGATACTTTTCCAAGGGCAAAGGAAATAAAAGAACAAATAAACAAATGGGACTATATCAAACTGAAAAGTTTCTATTCAGCTAAAGAAAATGCCAGCAAAATTAAAAGGGAATCAACTGTATAAGAAAACATATTTGCCAATGATACCTCAGACAAGGGTTTGATATCCAAAATACATTTTAAAAAAACTTGTGCAATTCAACACCAGAGAGACATACAGCCCAGTTAAAAAGTCGACAAAAGATCTGAACAGACAACTCTCTGAGGAAGACATACAAAGGGCCCAAAGGCATATGAAAAAATGCTCAACATCACTAACCATCAGAGAGATGCAAATTAAAACCATAATAAGATACCAACTTACACCTGTCAGAACGGCAATCATCAACAAATCAACAAACAACAAGTGTTGGCAAGGGTGTAGGGAAAAGGGGACCATGGTACAATGTTGGTGACAATGCAGGCTGGTGCAGCCATTATGGGAAATAATATGGAGTTTTCTTAAAATAATAAAAATGGTACTGTCTTTTGATCCAGCAATTCTACTACTAGGACTATACTCGAAGAATCCTGAAACACCAATTCATAAGAACCTATGTATCATTATGTTCTTAGCAGCACTATTTACAGGAAACCAGGTGCTGGAAACAGCCTAATTGCCCATCAGTGGATGAATGGATTAACAAAATTTAGTATATTTACACAATGGAATACTACAGAGCAGAAAGAAAGATGGAACTCCTACCCTTGTATCAACATGGATGGAACTGGAAAGTATCATGGTTAGTGAAATAAGCCAGTCAGTGAAAGACAAATACCACATGGTCTCGCCCAATACAGAACATTAATGAATAAAACAAATAAACAAGCAAAACATTACCAGATACATGAATACAATAAATATACCTGCAGAGAGGAGGGGCATGGGATGAGCGGGTGGAGTAGGCAATGAAGGGGAGCATTTTAGTCAAGGAACTAGCATGGAAGAACCATCGACATGGACAACAAGTGGGATTTACTTTGGGGTGGGGTGGGTGGGTGGGGAAAGGGACAAAGGGGAATAAAAAGAGATTGATGTAATACAACAACAATAAAATTAAAATAAAAGAATAATAAAAATAATGAAGAAGGAAAAGACCTTATATGCATGACACATAGACATGAACTAAATGGGTCATTGCTGGAGAGAATCAGGGGTACTTGGTGGATTGTGGTAAAGATAGAAACATTGGGACAACTGGAATAACAAAATCAATAAACTATATTTAAAACCCAATAACAGTAAGAGTAATACTTCATGTTTGATTTTCAAGAACATTTGCACATAAACTGAAGAGTTACTCTGATTTCACAAGGATGTCTTTTTAGACTTTAGCAGATTCTTTAGTCTGCCTCTCACCCCTTAGCCCAATCTCTTTCTGGAGTGCCTTCCTGTACTGCGGGGAGGAATGGAGATACATTTATTAGACTCTCTGGCAATAAAGAGTTAATTTTATGTGGAGGATATAGGCAGACAATGGTTAATTTTATATGTCCACTTGGCTGGGACATGTCAGTGTCCAGGTATGTAATCATTATTCCAGATGTTACTGTTAGGGTGTTTTTGAGTTTGTTTAACATTTAAATTAGTGGACTTTGAGTAAAGTGGATTGCTCTCCATTTAAAAAATTAAAATAAAAATACATGAAAAAACAGAATCATTCTGAGTCAGTCTTCCTGTTACAATTTCACCCCTTTTTATAGTTCAACCCTCAATTTTAAGGGAAATAGGACAACTGAATCCAGGCTCAATCAAAGAGAATTAGCTTTATGATGGAGTCAAATTGACCTGCTCATCCTGCCCTTTTTAACTTGCTCTTACAATTCCACAAACCCACTTTTTCTTCAATGTTCTTAGGTGCACTTTGGGTGTTTAGTTCAAAAGTACAGCCTACAACAATGACAAAGGTTGTGGATACCTGTACCCAAATCTTGAGACAGATAATGTCTGATGTTAAGCAAGTTGCCTCACCTTGATTCATGTCAACTTCTTCCTATGTAAAATGAAAATACTTAAGGGCAACCCATGTTGCAGGTTTGCAGTGAGAAGTCAAGAACAATACATTTCCTGCCATATCATATATCTTGCACCTCCAAAAATTATAGAAATGCAGAGTTTAACACCAGTAAATCAAATTTAAAAAACAGCCAAAATTCACAGAGCTCAGGAACTGAGCACTCTACATATGTTAAATAGTTCAATCCTACAAAACATCTTATAAGTTTTGTTATGGTGATTTTGCAGATGAGGAAAATAAAGAACAGAGCTGTTGAACTGCCCAAGGACACCAGCTTGTACATGGAAGCACTCATTTTGAATGCAGAAGGGTGGCTGTGGGCTGTGTAATCACCTCTGTACTGTCCTATTGCATCAATGGGGCAGAACCCCACTTGAGTCAGCAACTCAAAGCTTCCTTTATTGACAAAGGAAAGAATGAGCATCCAGGCAAAGAAATAGGGACTTCATCACAATTTTACATCTTATACAATATACATAAATTAAATAGTGCCTGTCTTTTATTGGATCAGCTGACTGAAAATCTAGGCTTCCTGGATGCTTCTACACAAATCCCATTTAACAAAACAAAACCTCTACATGGTTTCTAGCTTCCAAGATGATCTGAGTGACTCTTGGCTGCTCACCTCCTCTCACATTGTTGACCTGTAACCACTGAAACATGGTGGATATTGTAGTGTTTGGATTCTTACCACAGATCATGAAAACACTGCTCCTCCTGCTGCTTTCTTGGGGATCATCATGTGAGAAGGTCCAGCAGACCCTTCAGGAGCATGAGTGGCAGGAACTATGATTCCATCAACTGCCAGCACCATAGCCAGGTGAGGCCTTCAGTGACTGCAGCCCCTGTGTATAACTCCATAGCAATGTCATGTCAGGCTCCACGCTAGAACCACCTGAAAAAGCCTCTTCCAAATGTGCAATCCACAGGAACTGTGGAGCTAATACATGATTATTAATAGTGTAAGATGCTGAGGTCGGCAAGGTGATGGAGGAGTAAGTGGAGCTACACCAATCACCTCCTAGGACCAATCTGGAATTACAATTTAATTGGGGAGAAATCATCTAGAATAACCAACAGAACACCAGCTGGAAAGAAGCCTTCTAACCATAGACAGAACAGAAGAGGCTGCTTCATCACAATGTGACTGATAGGAATTGCAGAAACACAAAAGGGCTGGCTGGTCTCCCACAGGTGGCAACTGAAGGGACAGAGGCAGGGGTCCACCTGAGAAGGGTGGGTTCTACACCCACCCTATAGCAACACAGCTGAGAGTAAAACAGCATCCAGCTGTGAAAAGCAAGAAGCCATGGGGTTTGCTAGCGTGACACAGCTAGAGGCAAAGAATTACTAAAGTGACCACACATGAAAATACGTTGGTACCCACTTATGCTGGGCTACAGCAGAGGGAGAACAGAGTAGACTAAAGATGCTTGGAGAGAATTTGGAATAGTGGCTTTGAAGAGAGAGATGAGAGAGCAGCCAGGGTGATCCTAGTGCTGACTCGTCCCCCACAAGCCAGGCAGATTACTCTACACCTAGCGGCTTCCTCCTAAGGGGAGAACATAGCCCAACCCACAGGAATTAATCTAATCTTCCCAGTACTGCCTGTTCACAGATTGATTGGATCACAACTAAATTAATCTCAAATAGTACTTACACTTGACAGCTGAGCACAGATTAATTGGATTAAAAACTGAAGGGCACACACAGAGAGTGGATCTCTGGATAGCTCCAAAAAATGGCTAGGCCCAGTTTATGGAATGATCTGATGCCACCAGAGATGAATCCAGGAAGTAAAAAATGTGCACCTCTACAAAACAGAAGGTCACATCACAAAGACAGGAACTCAAAAAGCCCAATCTACAAAGCAAAAACAAACAAGAAGAGTCACTTAAACTGAGGAGAAAAAGAAACGGTCCATCACCAAAAGGAAAGGAGGAATCCACAGAAAAACCTCTCAAAGAAAGAGAGGCAAGCAAACTATCAGACATGGAATTAAAAATGATGATAGAGAAGATCAATGAGGTCAGAGAGCTGAAAGAAAACTACAAACAATTCCAGGAGAACTACAAGGAATTTACTGAGAACTACACAGACACTAAAAATGACATAGAAACTAATAAGAGTCAGGAGAAAATGAAGAATACAATATCCGAATTCAAGAATACAGTAGAAGGAATCAAAAGCAGGGTTGAGAAAGCATAGGATCAGTTCAGCAAGCTGGAGGACAAGATAGAAAAAACATCCAAAAAGTTCAACAAAATAAAAATAGACTGAAAAAGTAAGAAGAGGTTTTAAGAGAGCTGTAGGACAACATGAAATGCAATAATATCCATATTATAGGGATATTAGAAGGAGAAGAAAAACAAGGGATAGAAAACCTGTTTGAAAAAGTAACAACAGAAAATGTCCCTAACTTGATGAGCAAAGACATCACTCAAGTTCAGGAAGCACAGAAGGTCCCCAGGAAGATTAAGACAAATAGACCCACTCCAAGACACATGACAATTAAAATGGCAAATTTCAAAGAGGAGAAGAAAACCCTAAAAGTATCAAGAGAGAAACAGCTAACATATAATGAGGCTCTGATAAGTTTATCAGCTGATTTCTCAACAGAAACACGACATGACAGAAGGGAATGGCAAAAAATATTTTGAGTAACAGAAAACAAAAAGGCCTGCAACCAAGAAGACTTTACCCAGCAAGGCTCTCATTCAAAATTGAAGGTAAAATAAGGAGTTTTGAGAAAAAACAGAGCTAAAGAAATACATCACAACCAAACCAGCATTGCAAGAGATGTTAAGGGGACTTCTATAATAAGAGAAAGAAAAGGAGAGAGAAACACAGGTACAAAAAGAAGAAGAAAAAATCACAATGAATAGATATTTGTCAATAATAACCTTAAATATAAACAGACAAAATGTGTCAAAAGACATAAGGTAGCTGAATGGATAAGAAAACATGACCCACATATATGCTGTCTAAAAGAGATCCATTTTAGAACAAAAGATTAACACACACTGAAAGTGAAGAATGGAAAAATATGTCAAGCAAATGGACATGAAAAGAAAGATGGGGTAGCAATACGTATTTCAGACAAAATAAATTTTACAAAAAAAAGCCATAAAAAGAGACAAACAAGGACATTTCATAATATTTAAGGGAACAATCCAGGAAGTAGATATAATCCTTGTAAACATATATGCATGCAATATAGGAGCACTCAAATACATAAGAAAAATCTTTGAGAACTTCAAGAAGGATATCAACAGCAACACACTAACAGTAGGGGATTTTAATACCTCATTATGAACAATGGACAGATCTTCCAAACATAAAAACAGCAAGGATATTGTGGCATTGAACAACACCCTAGATGAAATGGACTTAACTGATATATTTATACAGAACTTTTCACCTCAAAGAAGCAAAATACACATTCTTTTCAAATGCACATGTAACATTCTCAAAGACACCACATGGTAGGACACAAGACAAGCCTGCAGAAATACAAGAAAATTGAAATCGTACCAAGCATCTTCTCAGATAATAATGGCTTGAAACTAGAAACAAACCCCAAGGGGATAAAAAAACAAAAACATTCTAATTCATGGAGACTGAATAACATCCTATTAAGTAATGAATGGGTTAACAATAAGATCAAAGAAGACATAAAAAATTTTCTGGAAACAAATGAAAATAATACAAAACAGCCTAATATCTATGGGACACAGCAAAGGCAGTACTGATAGGGAAGTTCATAGCAATACAGGCCTACCTAAAAAGGTTAGAAGAAGCTCACATAAACAACCAAACTCAGTAGCTACAGGGAATAGAGGAGCAACAACAAACAAAATTCAAAGTAAGTAAAAGGAAGGAAATAATCAAGATCAGAGCAGAATTAAAAGACATAGAGACCAAAATGCCAATTTAAAGAATCAATAAATCCAGGAGATGGTTCTCTGAAAAGATAAACAAAATTGACAAGGCTTTAATCAGAATCATCAAGAAAAAAGGAGAGAGGGCTCAAATAAACAAAATGAGAAATACCAGAGGAGAAATCACAACTGATACTACAGAAGTACAAAGGATTTAAGAAATTACTACAATCAACTATATGATAAGTAATTTGATAACCTGGGTGAAATGGACACGTTTCTGGAAATGTATAATATACCAAAACTGAATCCAGAAGAAGCAGGAAGCCTGAATAGACCAAAAACAACTAGTTAGATTTAAACAATAATCAAAAACTCCCAGCACTCAAAAGCCCTGGAGTAGATGTCTACATAGGTGAATTTTACCAAACATTTAGGGAATAACTAACTCCGACCATTCTCAACCTATTCCAAAAAAAAAAAAAAAAAAAGGGAGTGGGGAAAGACTCCCAAAATCTTTCTACCACTGCATTGTTATTCTAATGTCTCAAAACAAGGTCAAGACACAACAAAGAATAAAAACTACAGGCCAATATCTCTGATGAACATAGATGCTAAAATTCTCAACAAAATATTGGCCAACCAGATCCAGCAACACATTAACAAGATCATATACCATGATCAAGTGGAATTCATCCTAGGGATGCAAGGATGATACAACATTAGCAAAGCAATAAATGTAATACACCACATGAACAAATGAAAGACAAAAAGCATATGATCATATGAATAGATGTTGAAAAAATATTTGATAAAGTACAGCATCCATTTATTATAAAATAAACTCAGCAAAATGGGAATTAAGGGAGCATAGTTCAGCATAATAAAGGCCATATATGAGAAACCTGCAGCCAACATCATACTCAATTGGTAAAAATTAAGTTTTCCCCTATGATCAGGAACAAGACACTGTCCACACTGTCCTCTTTATTCAACATCATTTTGGAAGTTCTAGCCACAGTGATCAGACAAGAATACAGAACGAAGGCATACAAATTGGAAATAAGGAAGTAAAACTGTCATTATTTGCAGATGACATAACACTGTATGCAGAAAACCCAACAGACTCCACCAAAACCTACTTTACCTAATAAGAAAATATAGCAAAATAGCCCTAGCTGGTGTCACAATGGGTAAGGTGCCCTCCTGGAAACCCAAAGGTTGCTGGTTTGATTCCCAGCCAGGGCACATAGACAGGTTGCAAGCCAGATCTCCAGCCAGGTCTGTAGCTGGAGGCAGGTGAAAGGCAACCATACATTGATGTGTCTCTCCTTCTCTGCTTCTCTCCATATCCGTCACTCTAAAAACAATAAAAAAATAAAATTTGAAAAAACATCTAGCAAAATAGCTGTATATTAATTTATTATCCAGAAATCAAAAACATTTTTTATTTCATCAATGATACATACATCAGAGATGGAAGACAGAAAACAAATCCCATTTCCAATAGCAACAACAGGAAAAATAAAGTACTTAGGAATAAACTTAACCAAAGAGGTAAGGGTTGTACTTGGAAAATTACAGAACACTGAAGAAGTTAAGGAAGATACAAATAAATGAAAGCATATACCATATTTATGGATGTGAAGAATTAACATCATTTAAATGTCCATATTACCCAAAGCAATTTATAGAATCAAATCAATCCTTATTAAAACATAGAAAAACATTTCACAGATCTAAAAATATACTTCAAAAATTTATATGGATCCAAAAATGATCATAAATAGCCACAGCAATCATGAGAAAGAACAACAAAGTAGGAGGAATCATAATACCAGATATCAAACTATATTACAAGGCAATTATAATCAAAATAGTCTGGTACTGGCATAAGAATAGATATATAGAGCAATGGAACATAATAGAGAGCCCAGAAATAAACCCAAGACTCTGTGGTAAAGTAATATTCAACAAAGTGGGAAGGAGGATTAAGTGGAGTGCAAATAGTCCCTTCAACAAGTGGTGTTGAGAGAAGTAGACAGGGACATCAAAATAAATAAATAAATAAATAAATAAATAAATAAATAAATAAATAAAGGTAGGCTACCAATTTACAGCATACACCAGAATAAATAAAAATGGATAAAGAGCTTAAATATGAGCTATGCATCCTGGAAGTCCTAGAGGAAAACAGGCAGTCAAATTTCAGATATGCCACGCAACAATATTTTCACTGCTATTTCTCCCAGGTCAAGGGAAATGAAGGAATAGATAAACAAATGGGACTACATCAAACTGAAAAGTTTCTGCTCAGCTATAGAAACCATCAACAAAATAAAAAGGAAACCAACCTTATGGGAAAACATATTAAAAACATATTTGCCAATAATACCTCAAACAAGGATTTGATCTCCAAAATAGTTCAAGAACTAGTATGACTCAACACCAGGGAGATAGACATCCCAATTTAAAAATAGGCAAAAAAAAAAAAAAAAAAAAATAGCCCTGGCTGGTAGCACAGTGGGTAAGGTGCCGGCCTGCGAACCCAAAGGTCACAGGTTCGATTTCCCAGCCAGGGTACATAACCAGGTTGCAAGCCAGGTCTCCAGTCAGATCAGTGACTATAGGCAGGTGAAAAGCAACCATACATTGATTTAAAAAAAAAAAAAAAAAAGGCAAAATAAGGTGCCAGCCTGTGGAACCCAAAAATCGCTGGTTCCATTCCCCAGCCAGGGCACATAACCAGGTTGCAAGCCAGGTCTCCAGCCAGATCTGTAGCTGGAGGCAGGTGAAAGGCAACTATACATTGATGCCTCTCTCCCTCTCTGCCTCTCTCCCTTCCCCTCTTTCTAAAAATAATAAAATAACTCTTTAAAAAATGGGTAAAGGACCTGAACAGGCACTTATGAGTTCAAGAAGGACAAAGGGCTCATAGATATGAAAGAATGCTCAACATCATTAGCCATCAAATGCAAATTAAAACCACAATGAGATACCACCTCACACCTGTCAGAATGGCAATCATTTACAAATCAATGAACAACAAGTGCTGATGAGGATGTGGAGAAAAGGGAACCCTGGCACACTGTTAGTGGAAATGCAGACTGGTGCAGCCACTATGGAAGACAGTATGGAATTTCCCTAAAAAAAAAAAAAAAAAAAGCCCTGGCGACTGGAAGTCTCAACAGTGAAGTGCGGGCGGCAAGGACAAACACAGTAGGGAACATGGAATTGAACTCTTGCAGGGGAGGGACTGTGTGAGAGGCTCACTCTGGCAACAGGGAGAGGAGGCTCCTCTCGGGGCTAGAGGCTGAGGAGAAGAGTCCTGCAGGAAGCCAGAGTGGGAGAGGTGGAAGTGCACCGGCCAGGGTGGTGAGAGGGCTGAAAACGGTGCTGCTGGGCCACCGGGGGAAACAGCAGCTAGAAGCCCCTGCGAGGGGGGAGGCCCAGCTCTGCGCAACCACACAGGCCCCCACGCTCTGCGGAAACTCCAAATGGCGAGTCTGCAAGCCAGGAACTAGTAGCCGGGGCAACTGACCCGTCATTGCCTGAGACAAAGGTCGCAATGCCCACTGCCATTGCCTGAGACAAAGGAATTCTTGGAGAGCTGGTTGGCTTGGAGGAGTGGTGCCCACCCCAGAAGGACGGGACAGTGTAGGCGGAACCTGAACAGTATTCAAGGACAGGGGCAGCCTCCTCCCAGAACTGCGGGGGCGGGGCCAGTTGTCACAGGGACCAGCTAAGTTGTGGGCTGCCCTGAAGAAGTGCTGGGTGCTCATCCTGGGTAAGAACTTCCACCAGGAGTGGGAGGGGGCACCCTGTGGGCTCCAGAACACCGGCAGCCCTAAAACCCAGCCAGGCTATGGAAGGCCCAGCCTACCTGGGGGCGGACACTCAGAATCAGCCCTATTGTGACAATCAGAGGCCCTGCCATGTGCCAAGACTGGCTAGAATATAGACTATAGACTGTAAAGTCCTCACCAAGAAAAAGAGATAGCATCAGGAAAGGGATTGCTGCCAATCTCAAGCACCTGAATTATACTGAGAGTAATATGAACTATTAATCCCCAACATATCCTTTGCAAAAGTTACTTTTCACATATTCTTAATCCCCACCATACCTCAATCCACCTGAATACCCAAGACCCTCCCCCTACTCTTGAATTAAAGTCTACTCACTCTGTGGCTATAATGCATTCCCAGTCCTCAATCTAAGTATTCCTCCCTTCCCAACCTTTCTAAACCGTTTCTTTATTCTTTTCTTCCTTCCTCTTTTTTTCCTTTTTTTTTTTAATTTTTATTTTCCTTTTCTTCCTGGTAAAGCCCACAGGTTCTGGCTCCACCTGGACCAATCAGAAATCATAAAGAGGAACACACAGCTGAAACCTTTCATTATTAATATTGATTTCTCTTGTCTTGTGACTTTCTCCCCCCTCCTTTTTTTTTTCTTTCTCCTTTCTTTTCTCCCTGAGAAAACCCACTGGTCCTGGCTCCACCTGGACCAAACAGAGACCATAAAGGGTGAACAGAAACCTAAACCTTTTCTTGATTAATATTGATTTCTCTTTCTCTTGTGACTTTCTCCCTTTTTTTCTTTCTTTCTTTTTTTCCCTCTGCTAAAAGCCCTCAGGTCCAGGCTCCATCTGAACCAGTCAGGGATTATTAAGGGTGAACAGCCATCTAAACCCTTTCTTCTTATTATTATTATCATTTTCATTTCTTTTTTCCTTTTGCAATTTTTTTTCTTGTTGTTTGGTTTGGTTTGGCTTTTTGTTTTTTGTTTTTTTTTATTTTTGTTTTTGTTTTTCTTTCTGCTAAAAGCCCACAGGCCCAGAATACAACCAGACAGCTCAAATAAAGGACACACCAACAGCAGCAAGTGGAGAAAATCTGGGAGACTGCAACACTGAACTCCACAAATCTCCTATTACAGAAGGGGGCTCAACTAAGGCAAGGAAGCAAAGCAGGTTAACCCAAGGAAAGAACAAAAATAAATAAATAAATAAATAAATAAATAAATAAATAAAGAGCAAGCAAGAACAGACACCTGAAATGGGGAAAAAAAGAATCAGTCCATCACCGAAAGGAAAGGAAAAATCCCCAGAAAGAACACAAAATGAAACAGAGACACCTGGAATATCAGATAAGGAACTCAAAAGAATGATGATAGAGAAGCTCAGTGACCTCAGCCACATCAAAGAAAACTGTAAACAACTCCAGGAGAACTACAAAGAACTCCAGGGAAATTACAAAGAACTCCAGGGAAATTACAAAGAACTTCAAGGAAGTTACAAGGAACTTAATGAGAACTACAACAGCATGAAAAAGGACATGGAAACTATCAATAAGTGCCAGGAGGAAATGAAGAATACAATTTCTGAATTGCAGAATACAGTAGAAGGAATCAACAGTAGGCTAGAGGAAGCAGAGGACTGGATCAGCGAATTGGAGGATAATGTAGACAAATACTCCAAGACAGTACAAGAGAATAAAAAAAAAAGGCTGAACAAGACTGAAGAGGGGTTAAGAGAGCTGCAGGACAACATGAAACGTAACAACATCCGTATCATAGGGATACCAGAAGGAGAAGAAAAACAAGGAATGGAAAACCTGTTCAAAAAAGCCATGATAGAAAATTTCCCTAACATGATGAGTGAAAACATGAATCCAGTTCAGGAAGCACAGAGGGTCCCAATGAGGATCAACCCAAACAGACCAACACCAAGGCACATTATTATTAAAATGGCGAATTTCAAAGACAAAGAGAGAATCCTAAAAGCATCAAGAGAGAAAAGACAAATAACATACAAAGGGGCTCCAATA
>PVIW01010756.1:0-11343 GCA_004026585.1 Noctilio leporinus
GTTTCTTCATTTTATTTGTTTACTTATTTTTATAGCAGACCCTTTAGCATTTCTTGCAATGCTGGTTTGGTAGAGATGTATTCTTTCAGTCTTTTTTTTGTCTGGGAAGCTCCTTATTTCTCCTTCTATCTTGAATGAGAGCCTTGCTGGGTAGAGTATTCTTGGTTGCAGGCCTTTGTTTACCATGACTTGAAATACTCTTTGCCATTCCCTCTGGCTTGAATTGTTTCTGTTGAATAATCATTTGATAGCCTTAGTGGAGCCCCTTTGTATGTTATTTGCCTTTTCTTTCGTGATGCTTTTAGGACTCTCTCTTTGTCTTTGAAATTAGCCATTTTAATAATAATGTGCCTTGGTGTTGGTCTGTTTGGGTTGATCCTCATTGGGACCCTCTGTGCTTCCTGAACTGGATTCATGTTTTCACTCATCGTGTTAGGGAAATTTTCTATCATGACTTTTTTGAACAGGTTTTCCATTCCTTGTTTCTCTTCTCCTTCTGGTATCCC
Source organism: Noctilio leporinus (assembly GCA_004026585.1). NCBI lineage: Eukaryota > Metazoa > Chordata > Mammalia > Chiroptera > Noctilionidae > Noctilio > Noctilio leporinus. Next base: position 507 of record PVIW01010756.1, read on the forward strand.
TATGATATAGATGTTGTTACATTTCATGTTGTCCTGCAGCTCTATTAACCCCTCTTCAGTCTTCTTCAGCCTTTTTTATTCTCTTGTGCTTTCTTGGAGTATTTGTCTACATTATCTTCCAACTTGCTGATCCGGTCCTCTGCTTCCTCTAGCCTACTGTTGATTCTTTCTACTGTATTCTTCAATTCAGAAATTGTATTCTTCATTTCCTCCTGGCACTTATTGATAGTTTCCATGTCCTTTTTCATGCTGTTGTAGTTTTCGGTAAGTTCCTTGTAACTTCCCTGGAGTTCTTTGTAATTTCCCTGGAGTTCTTTGTAATTCCCCTGGAGTTCTTTGTAATTTCCCTGGAGTTGTTTGTAGTTCTCCTGGAGTTGTTTACATTTTTCTTTGATGTGGCTGAGCTCACTGAGCTTTTCTATCATCATTTGTTTGAATTCCTTATCTGACATTTGAGGTGCCTCTGTTTCATTTTGTGTTCTTTCTGGGGATTCTTCCTTTCCTTTTGGTGATGGACTGATTCTTGTTTTCCCCATTTTGGGTATCTGTTCTTGCTTGCTTTTTATTTATTTATTTATTTTTGTTCTTTCCTTGGGTTAACCTGCTTTGGATTCCTTGCCTTAGTTGAGCACCCTTCTGTGATAGGAGATTTGTGGAGTTCAATGTTGCCATCTCCCCGATTTTCTCCACTTGCTGTTCTTGGTGTGTCCTTTATTTGGGCTGTCTGGTTGTATTCTGGGCCTGTGGGCTGAGACTCACAGGTGCATCGTAGGGGCATCAGCAATGCTCAGATGCCAGGCGCTAAAGAAGGGCAAATCAAGATCCTACCCTCCAAACAGGGTAAGTGGAATTGAACTTGGGCAACAAAAGTGTCCAGAGATAGACCAGCTAAAGAGAATACTGACTCAGTTTCCACTCTCTGAATCTGATATCTCATTGTGGTTTTAATTTGCATCTCTCTGATGGCTAGTGATATTGAAAATTCTATTATGTGCCTATGGGCCCTTTTTATGTCCTCTTCAGAGAAATGTTTGTTCAGGTCCTTTGCCCATTTTTTAATTGGACAGTCTGTCTCCCTGGTGTTGAGTTATATTAGTTCTTTATATATTTGGAGATCAGGCCCTTGTCTAAAGTATCATTCGCAATATGTTTTCCCATATGGTTGGTTTCCTTCTCATTTTGTTGATGATTTCTTTAGCTGAGCAGAAACTTTTCAGTTTGATGTAGTCCCATTTGTTTATTTGTTCCTTTATTTCCCTTGCCTTGGGATAGATATCCTTGAAAATATTGCTGTGTGAGATATCTGCAGTTTTTTTTGCCTATGTTTTTCTTTTAGGACCTTTGTGGTGGCACTGCCATATGTTTAAATCTTTTATCCATCTTGAGTTTACTCTGGTGTATGGTGTAAGTTGGTGGTCTAGTTTCATTTTTTTTTTTTTTTTTGCATGTGCCTATCCAGTATTCCCAATACCACTTGTATTTTAGATGATTATATGTTTCTAGACATTTGTCCATTTTGTGCAGGTTGTCAAATTTCTTGGCAATAGTTTATAGTAATTTCCTAAAATCCTCTGTATTTCTGTGGTAACAGTTGTAATTTCTTCTCTTTCACTTCTGATTTTATTCATTTGGGTCCTCTCTCTTTTTCTCTTGATGAGCCTTATTAAAAGCTTATCAATTTCATTTATCTTTTTAAAGACCTGGTTCCTGAATTCATCCATCCTTTGAATTATTCTTTTAGTCAATGTCACATAATGCTATTCTGATCTTGATTATCTCTTGCCTTCTACTCATCCTGGGGTTTGTTTGTTATCGTTTCCTAATTTCTAAAACTGTAGATGTAGGATTAAGTTGTTTATTTGAGATTCTTCTGTCTTTGTTAGGTAGGCTCGTATTGCTATGAACTTCCTTCGCTGGACTACCTTCTATGTGCCCTGTAGGTTTGGGGCTGTTCTGTGTTCATTTTCATATGTTTCATATGAAGTCATAATTTTTTATTTCTTCCTTAATGTAATTGTTAGCCCATTTATTATTAGTATGTTATTCAGCCTTCATGAATTTGAATATTTTTGAGTATTTTCTTTGAAGTTGGTTTCTAGTTTCAAGCCATTGTGATCCAAGAAAATGCTTGATATGATTTAAATTTTCTTGAATTTGTTGAGGCTTCTTTTGTGTCCTCCCATATGGTCTATCTTTGAAAATGTTCTATATGCATTTAAAAAGAATGTATATTTTGATTCTTTTGGGTGAAAGTTTCTGTATATGTCAACTAAGTCCATTTGATAAAGAGTGCTATTTAATATCACAATACCCTTATTGTTTCTTTCAAAGTGTCTATATATTAGAGAACTTCAAAAAAGATTTTGATAGCAATACAGCCATCATAGGAGATTTTAACACCTATTGTCAACAATGGGTAGATCCTCCAAGAGGGAAACAATAAGAATATTGTGGCTTTAAACATGTTAAATGTGTTCATTTTCATAAAAGTGATTTGTGTGGCTCTAGAAAATTATGAGCTTTTCTGGTGTTATAAAATGCATGTGTATGAAAGTTTTCAGTTATCATCCTCTTAGTGTTTTATGAAATATTAGCTTTTTAAATTTAAATTATAATTAATTTGAATATTTGAATCCAAAATCAGCTGATAGAACTGATAGAACATTACAACCATATCCTTCAGTGGATCAATGAGATTTTGTCTTTCAGGAAATCAGAGAGGAAGTTTGTCCTAATTAAAGTATCAAATGTAAAGGCTGTAGTGAGGACAAAAAACTATTTGTTCCAAGTTTTAAAATATATGAAAGAAGGACATTTAATTTTCTTTGCTTTAGTAACAAACATTCCATTTCTTACTATATTAATTTTCTTTGTATAAAACTGAAATGTTTTGATCATTAAAAAAAATGATTCCTTGGTTGTGAAAGAGTTAAGATTTCTTACAATCATATAATGGTTTTCTATGTTTATGTTTAAAAAACCTTTAATTAAATAGGCAATCAATATTGATCCTATTTCAAGTAAGTAAACAAACCTCACTTGGTAATTCTTTTGAGTTTCCAAGACTGGTCCTTGAAATAAGAAAAAAGGTATCCAGAATGTCTTTTACATACAACTTTGAGATTTCTCAAAAGTTACCTGGAAAATCATATAGATTTCATTTTTTGAAAGCTAGAAATAATATGGATTCTGAGTCAAATGGTCCAAATTTCATAATTAGTTCAACACTATTATGTATATATATGTGAAAAGTTGCTAATTCAGAAGAGACCTTCATTAACGTTCTATAAGATTGTGTAGATAAAATATTATACAATATATATATTATTTAATTTGAATATTTGAAAATATTCACATAAGTACCCTCTTAAAAGGCTTATATTTTCAAACAAAGACTATGGTGCAGCAATGCAGTGAGAGAAAAAGGACTCGGTCAAGTATCAGAGGTGCAAGAGACATTCTGCAACTTAAATTCCCTGGGGCCCTTCCTGGTGAGTCTCTACTTTATCTCCCAAAGTTGTGTGAGCAGTCTTGGTTTTAGAAGAGATCACTGAACAAGCTTTTGGATGACTTTTAAGTAGTTGAGCAGGGTTTATCAAACCATTTAAGTCAGCTATAAATCATCAGTAAGGAAACTAACTCAAAGGCCAGGGGAGTTTGGAAACTTAAACTGGTTATCAGAAGTTCCACTGCCCTTATCTTGTCTACAATGAATAAAGCAACAAAATAAAATACAACACTAACTATCCAGTCATCTTCAGGAATAAAAAAAGGATAAAGAACTTTTCCAAGACAGTCAAAACCACACCTAGCTCCACATAATATTAATATAAATATTTGAGATTGTTTTTTGCAAAGGCCATGGAGTTCTGTCAATGACCTCATTGTTTATAATTGTTACCTTAAAGAGAACAATTGATCGAACCCTTATGAAATTAGTCATATCCTGCATTCCAAGAAGGAATTTTAATTTCCTCCATTTTGATATTGTTTACTTAATAAAGTAACTACAGTCATTCACTCTCATTCTCAAATGGATATTTGAGCTGATGCTTGCTGAAATCTCTGCCATAAGCAACAAGCTAGATATTTTTGTCTTTATCAAAGATGCACAATCCCAGAGCCTCATGTACTAGCTACTCTGAACTATACATATGTGAGCACTGGCCTTCAAGCTGACATCATTCAAACAACTTTCTGATTGTATCAGTAGACCAAGTCAGGATTCTAGGGTTCCTTTCAGTCCTGAAGCAGACATGCTTAATGAAAAACTTTTGACTCAAGCTTAAGCAGATCAAGGATTATTTAAATTGAACTGAATGGACTTATAGAACTTTTATTGTAGTTATTAAAAATAGTGTGATTATTTTCAATGATTTGTTGTTATGCATACATAAAAAGGGCATCTGTTTTTTCTAAGCTACCTCTAAACTTTATTAGATTCTGTTTTTTAAAAATAAAAGAAAGCAATTTTATTGGTATCTAATTCTCATTGACATCATCACAGAATTTAGAAACAAATACTTCAATCTAGTTTATCATTTTCATGTAATATATTATTTGCATAGGTTCCATAACAACCTGTTCCTATTTTAACTAGGATGTAATTAGAAAGATTAATTATATAATTAAGGCCATATTTTCATATGTAAGAATGATTCTAATTCAATATGATATGCCAAGTCCACTATTAAGAAAAAATCTTGATTTTACATGTGGAATCAGTACCTTAAAAACTCTTCTAAAAAAGCAAAGGTGGGGATTTATACCTGGTTTATAGGGTTCTCATCTCAAAGATAATAATGATGCCACTTTCTTGCAAGCCAGGAACCATGACAAATTTTATGGATATGAAGAAGAGAAGAATTTGTGAATGTGTATAAGTACTTCAATGATGTCTAATAGGAAGAGTGTCCTAGGTCTGGTTATTCAACCTTTGGATAGAACAAAAACTAGAGAATTTTAGAAGCACACTCCAAAATGCTTAAGGAAGCATGAACCTCTTAACTTTGTTCCTTTTCAAGATTGCTGTGGCTGTTCTGGGTCTTTTGTGGTTCCATATAAATTTTTGAAATATTTGTTCTGGTTCTGTGAAACACAACATTAATGTCTTGATAGAAATTATGTTGAATCTATAGATTGTTTTGGGTAGCATGGACATTTTAAATATTTTATTTTTTTCTATCTATAAACACAGTATATACTTTTACTTTATATCTTCTTAAATTTTTTCTTCAATGTTTATAATTTTCCAAGCCCAGATCTTTTACATTCTTTTTACATTTATTGCTAGGTATTTTATTTTATTTTTTTGGTGTGATTATAAAGGGAATTGTTTCCTTAGTTTCTCTTTCTGATAGCTCATTATTAGTGTACAAAAATGCAAGTGATTTATGTACAGGGTGTACGAGATCAATTGGCAATGACTTTGCATCTGCTTATTTCATGTGCTTATTAATTTTGAAAAACTATGTTTCTAAGATTATGATTTAACATCATCATTTCAGATATAAAGTATTAAATTCTGAGATCAACCATCATGCCAAAATAATATGGTGTTAGAGCAACCATACTTTCTGGACTGTGTGCAGAGCCAACTGCTAAGGAAATTGCTGACTTCAATAACATCCCTTTATGTATAGTTTACAATGTGAAGAAGGTGTATGATGCTGATTCTGATGTCACCACACCAACAAGGGAAACACCTAAAGTATGCAAGGGTCACACAAGTCCCTATATTGTACACAGAATCCAGGAGATCATCATTGAAGATCCAGGATGTTTACCTTGACATTTTGAGAGAAGTAATTGTACCATGGATGAAGCAAGTCACAAATGGACATTATTTTATCTTCCAACAACATGGTGTACCAGCACATAATGCCAAAATGGTGCAAGAATGTCTCAGTGTCAATGTTCCTGAATTCTGGTCAAAGGAAATCTGGGGGCCTAGTTCACCAGATGCAAATCCTTTAGACTAATATTCATGTAGCATTTATGAGAGGGAAGTTAATAAACAACCTCATTCCAATAAAGAGGCTGTTAAAGCTAAGACTGAAAACATGATGATGTCCATGGATGAAGGAAAGTTAATGAAAGCATGCTCAGGATTCCCATGTTGAACCAAGTTCATTATTGCAGCAAATGGAGACTTTTTTGAACCATTTAAAAAATAATGACTATGTTTATCTGTTTACATATAAGAATAAATTTATTTCAAAAACAACACTTTTGTGATATGTTGTTTATTCTACTAAAGTTTCGTCAATTGATCGTGCACCACCTATATATTTATATTGTATACTATTACTTTACTGTATTAACTTAACATTTCTAGTAGGCTTTCTGTGAAATCCTTGGGGTTCATTCTATAAAGTATAGTAAATAATGATATCAAACAAGGTCATAGTAATTAAATCAGCATGGTACTGGAATAAAATCAGGCATATAGTTCAATGTAACAGAATAGAGAGCCCAGAAATAAACACATGCTTTAATGGTCAATTAATATTTGCCAAAGGAGGCAAGAACATCAATGGGGATAAAGGTATTCTATTCAATAAATGATGTTGGAAAAATTGAACAGATAAACACAAAAAAATGTAACTAGACCACTATACATAAGAATAAACTCAAAATGGATTAAATACAAAATTATAAAAATCTTAGAAGAAAACATTGACAGTAAGATCTTGGACATTTTTCTAGGCAATATTTTAACTGATTATATCTTTTTGGGCAAGGAAAACAACACAAAAACAAATTGGACTACAATCAAACTAGAAAGTTTTTTCAAAGTGAAGGAAACCATCAACAAATGAAAAGACAACTCATTGAATGGGAGAAAATATTTGCTAATAATATATCTGATAAGTAGTTCATATTCAAAATTTATAAAAAATTTATATGAATAAACACTAAAAACACTCACCTAAACAATCCAATTAAAAATGAGCAAAGGACCCAAATAGACACTTCTCAAAGAGGATGTAAAAGTGGCCAATAGGCATATGAAATGATGCTCAACATCTCTAATCATCAGAGAAATGGCGAGTTAAAAACACAATGATGTATCACCTCACACCTGTAGAAATGGCTATCATTAATAAATTAACAAAAAGTAAGTGTTGGCAAGGACGTAGAATAAAGGGAATCCCCATGCACTATTTGTGGAAATGCAGTTAGGTGCAGTTACTATGGAAAGCAATATGGAGATACCTCAAAAAATTAAAAATGGAACTGCCTTATTAACCAGTGATTCTACTTCTGGGAATTTATCTGAATAAACCTAAGACATTAATTTGAAAGAATATATACACTCCCATGTTCATTGCAATGTTATTCAAAATAAACAAGATTTGAGTGGGGGAGTAGGTGGGTAGGGAAGGGGACAGAGGAGAGTAAAAAAGAAATGCATGTAATACAACAACAATAAAATAAAATAAAATAAAAATCTTTAAAAAAAATAAAACAAACAAGATTTGGAATCAACTCAAGTGCCCATCAGTAGATGAATGGATTAAAGCCGTGGTACACTTACACAGTGGAATACTACTTAGCCATAAAAAGAAGGAAATCTTAACTTTGTGACAGCATTTATAGACATTATGCTAAGTGAAATAAGCCAGTCAGAGAAAGACAAGTACCATATGATTTTACTTGTGTGTAGAATCTAGTGAACAAAATTAATTAACAAACAAAATGAAAACAGACTCATACAGAGAACATACTACTGTCATAAGGGATGATATTTAAGGGTAGAGTAAAAAGGTAAAGTGAGTAAGCAAAAATAAAATAAAAAACAAAACTCATAGGCCCTGGCTGGTAGCACGGTGGATAAGGCGCCGGCCTGCAAACCCAAAGGTTGCAGGTTCAGTTCCCCAGCCAGGGCACATAACAAGGTTGCAACCCAGGTCTCCAGTCAGGTCTGTGGCTGGAGGCAAGTGAAAAGCAACCATACATTGATGTCTCTCTCCCTCTCTGCCTGTCTCTCTTCCCCTCTTTCTAAAAATAATGAAATAAAATCTTAAAAAAAAAAAAACCTCACAGACACAGACAATAGTATGGTGATTATCAGCAGGGAAGGGAAATGGGAGGGCAAGAAGAGGGTAAAGGGGTAAAATGAAAATGGAAGACTTTGGGTTGTGAACATACAATACAATATACAGATAATTTATATATACAGATAATTTATATATATATATTATATATATATAATTTATATATATTTTATATAAATAATATATAAAAAATATATATTATTTATAGAATTTATAAATTCTATATAATTTATAAATTATATAGAATATATAGAAATTATATATTCATATATATTCTTATATAATTTCTATATATTCTATATAATTTCATCAAACCATATCACCCTAATAACTTCAGTTAAAAAACCAAGAAACCAATTTTTTTCAGGAAGGCACCTAAAATTTGTATAATTTTGTTAATTAGTAGCACCCTAATAAACTCAATAAAAAGGGAAAATAGCAGTTAATTTTCCAGCCATATGAATTAAAAATCAAACTGATGGAGGTTATTATAGTTCATTCATTAACACTCTTGCTCAACCTAAGTAAATATAAGGCCAAATGTAATAAATCCAGGCTTTTTATTGTAAATATGAACAATTTTTGCAGGTTATTTGATCACAAAGCAGGAGCACTATCATTCATTGCTTTTTAGTAGTTTATAGAAAAGAAATGAAATAAAAACAAATACCCCTCAAGCTCTTTTTCATTGTGTTACAGGGTCAATGACTTTTTCTGTAATGGGCAAGACAATATATATTATAAGCTTTGAGGGTCATGTACCATCTAATCATATTTATCTCTTTTTTTTATAATTCTTCAAAAATGTAAAAACCATTATTGGTTTACAGGTCATATATAAACAGCCTTTGGGATGGTCTTTGCCAATCCTTGCTATAATTGGTGCAGTTTAATTATTTGCTAAAGTTAGAGTATTCTCTGCAACAGAGTTAGAATGCCAATTAGCTTAATATTTTGATTATTATTTATATCTCCTAGCTCCATCATATAGGCCATGTAGGCAGTTCCAAAATAAATTTCCTAATGATTATTAAAAAAACATTATTATTACACTTCAATTGCATGCTATTATAGAAATTCTTATTTAGAAAAACTGAGATTACATAATCCTATTAAGTACTTAATAGAGGGGAAATAATAGAATTGTTATGTTTTGGAATTCATGGACACAAAAGTGAATTGATTGATTATTGATAAGATCAATCTGAAGACAAAGGAATAGTCCATCAAAAAGCCAATATTTCTTATTTTTTCTTTTTCTCAGTGTATTTCTTATCTTGGAGTGCTCTTTCCAAAGAGCAAACAAATATTTGTTCCAAATATTCATTATTTAGATATTTCCTTATTTCTGAAGTTATTGGTGAGTAAAGTGAGTGTGTAACATTAAGATTATTTCCTGCAAGAGCAAAACCAACTTAAAGGATTATTAGTATACCAAGGCTCTGTTGAAATGGTCTGGGTTTTGTGCTGTAAGAGAGCCATTAAACAAAATGCCACCTCTCCTCTGCTTCGGTGTTTATTGGTTTCCTCATTGGATATAGTTGATTGGATTATTATTTTGTGACAAATACCCTATAATAAAATTATATTTATAGAAGTTCATACTTGAAACTACTGTTAATTTCTATCCATAAACTCCAACTGTTCTTATCAAATTAATTAGCTATCCATTAGCAATAAATCAGACACTTGCATTTTGAGACATGCAGTTCAATAAATAACAAAGGTTTAAGGCTATTTCTCTATGGAAGCAGGTCTAGAGATATTTGATTGAGGAACAATTGGTAGGAGAAGTATGAGAAATACTGAAGAGAGGACTGGTGAGGAGTCTACAGAGTTTTTGAGAATTGTGTTGACTCATGTCATAATCAAAATGTGTATTTTTATTATTTACCCAACAAGTAAATTTGTTTTCATTTCAAAGCATATAATTGTATTAGAGTAAACTTTTATTGTTGCATTAGAGTATGGAAAATTTCTAGTTGGCAGAGTCTACTTGGGGGGAGAAGTCATTATGAAAACCATAAAAGAAAGGTGATTGACTTAAAAAGAGCCACCTTCCTTTCCCTTTTTAAAATTGGTAGGTTTGCAATTAAAGGTTGCAGAAAATATTCTTTTCCTGCCTTATCTGATCTTTTGTAGTGGGATGAAAGACACCTCTCAAGATTGTTGGGAGAAGGTAGAGATTTGAAGCCACTGGCTGTGCCGTCAAAAGGGAAAACAGAATAAAAACTTGTGGTTCGGGTCCTGGCTGGTGGCACCAGCTTGTGAATCCAAAAGTTGCTGGTTCGATTCCCAGCCAGGGCAACATAACCAGGTTACAAGCCAGGTCTCCAGCCAGGTCTGTAGCTGGAGGCAGGTGAAAGACAACCACACACTGATGTCTCTCTCCCTCTCTTCCTTCCCCTCTCTCTAAAAATAATAAATAAAATCTTAAAAAAAAACACAACAACTTGTGATTCAGTTATACCATTTTGCACAATGCACAGCTTCAGACACCTTGCAGAGAACAGTTGCTATGTATAATCACACTGAAAAATTTTTTATTGTTATTCTATTACAGTTGCCCCAATTTTCTCCCTTTCACATTCTTTTTTTTTTTCTTTTAATTTTATTGTTGTTGTATTACATCCATCCCTTTTTTTCTCCCCTCTGTCCCCCTCCCCACCCACCCTTTCCCTCCAAAGTCAATCCCACCTGTTGTCCATGTCCATGGTTCCTTTATACTAGGTTCTTGTCTAAGCTGCTCCCCTTCTTTGCCTCTGCCTCCCCTCTCC
>PVIW01010756.1:11443-42136 GCA_004026585.1 Noctilio leporinus
TTCTGTTTTGCTTGTTGTTAGTTTTGCTCATTATTGTCCCGTAATGGGTGAGAACATATGATACCTGTCCTTCACTGACTGGCTTATTTCACTAAGCATAATATTCTCCAGTTCCATCCATGTTGTTGCAAAGGGTACAAGTTCCTTCTTTCTTTCTGCCATATAGAATTCCATTGTGTAAATGTACCAAAGTTTTTTTTGATCCAATCATCCACTGATGGGCACTTAGGCTGTTTCCAGCACCTGGCTATTGTAAATAGTGCCGCTATGAACATAGGTGTGCATAGGTTCTTATGAATTGGTGTCTCAGGCTTCTTTGGGTATAGTCTCTTTCACATTCTTAATGGTGCTACTTATAATAAAATAAGAAGTCTTGCCAGAGGCTTTTAATCTTCAGTTTTATTGTATGTCTTGAGATATAAAGTCTAGTTTTCTCATTTGTTCCTTGACATATAGAACTAACAATCTTATTTTTTGAGTTATTCTGAGAAAAAATATCTATCATTCTGTTTTTCTAAGAATAACAAAAGAACACAGACTTCCAAAACTTGTCTCTAAAACTTCTATATGTAAATGCCATGTGATCTGCCCTGGAAAAATATATGAGTTATGAAACTGACTAAACTTCATAGGTATGAGTAGATATGTAATTTAAATAGCCAGTTGAATTTTCATGTAATTCTACTATTCTTTTTTTTAAAAGGTTCTTCTTCTTCTTTTTTTTTTTTTAGATTTTATTTATTATTTCCAGAGAGAGGGGAAGGGAAAGAGGCAGAGAGGGAGAGAAGAATCACCTGCCTCCAGCCACAGACTTAGCTGGAAACCTGGCTTGCAACCTGGTTATGTGCCCTGGCTGGGGAATTGAACCAGCGACCTTTGGGTTCGCAGGCCAGCACCTTATCCACTGTGCTACTAGCCAGGGCTTCTACTATTCTATGATGCCTTTATTTCAAAATATCCATATTCCAAAAACTGGCACTAAAGCATTCTGAAATAAAAGCCTTATATTTTAAAAGGATGCAGTTTTGTTACTCTAGGAATACAGCATAAGTCAACTATTTTTAACAAAGTTTTCAGTGTACTCAGGCTTTGAAATTTTGTAAGAAAAGATAAAATGGAGCTAGTAGAATTTAGGCTTTATGTGTATAATTCGAACAACTTTAAAATATATAAAGATATGCTCGGCTGGTGGCACATTGGATAAGGTGCCAGCCTGTGAACCCAAAGGTCACTGGTTTGGTTCCCCAGCCAGAGCTCATAACCAGGTTGCAAGCCAGGTCACCAGCTAGGTCCGTCCATAGCTGGAGGCAGGTGAAAGGCAACCATACATTGATGTCTGTTTCCCTCTCTGCCTCTCTTCCTTCCCCTCACTCTAGAAATAATAAATTAAATCTTTAAAATAAATAAATAAATAAATCTACTATTTAAGATGGAAAACTCCAAAAAGAATAAGTTGTAGTTCCAGTAGCTTAAAATAAAGTTGAGTTCTATTATTGGAGGGGGTAGGATCTGACTCAAAAACCAAATTCATTTTTTACTATGGGTTTGGCGCTGTCTCTAGGACAACTTTCACAAAAGTGAGTTCTGCAATATACCATTTCTGTGATAAATTTCACAAAAAAAGCATTCCAGAGTAAAATAAGTATTAAAGAAGAAAAAACTGCTTAATCTTGCTACAATATATCTAAAATATATATAACATATATATATATGTATATATATTATATACATAATAAAATATATATGTAAAATATATTTAACATGTAATAATTATGTAAGCTATTGACATATTTTAAATTTTTTGTATTAACTCTTCAAAATCCAGTATGCATTTTAAATATGTGTAAAAATATGTATGGGTGTAAATGTATTCTTGCATGTGTTTGGTAATATTGCAATTCATATTACTTAAAAGGGTAATTCTTTAAACAAGTGAGTTAACATAGGCATTTTGAAATAATAAAAAAAACTTTGTATTAATATGATTTGAGAAGCTGACAGAAGGCAGTAATTAAATGGTGAATTGCCTGGATATGAAAGGGAAAAAACAAAAAGTACTCATTGGTGGTTACTGAATAGACAGAGGCATGTTAAGAAGAACACAGGAAATAGAGAAGTGAAAGAACTTATATGTATGACTCATGGACATGAACTAAGGGAGGCATTACCAGAGAGAATGGGGTACTGGGTGGAGGCAGGTAAAGGGGGGAAAATTGGGACAACTGTAATAGCAAAATAAATAAAATATATTAAAAAATAAATGAAGGTTGAAAAAAAGAATATCAGCCAATTAATCCTCAGAAAATTTATCCTAAAAAATCAGATACCAGAAAGAAATGGATAATATATTTAATATGCTGAAAGTTAAAAACTCAGCCAAAAATTCTATATCTGATAAAACTGTTCTTCAAAAATGGAAGACATTAAGCCCTGACTGGTAGCACAGTGGATAAGGTGCCAGCCTGAAAACCCAAAGTTTGCTGATTTGATTCCCAGCCAGGGCAACATAACTAGATTGCAAGCCAGGTTTCCAGCCAGGTCCAGCACTGGAGGCAGATGAAAGGCAACCATACATTGATGTTACTCTCCTTCTCTTCCTCTCTGCCTTCCCCTCTCTCTGAAAAATAATAAATAAGATCTTTGTAAAAAATTGGAGACATTAAAACATTCTTAGGTTAAAAAAAATTGTCAATAGTAGATCTATCCTAAAAAAATGCCAAAGGGAGTACTTTGGGAAGAAATTTGGGGCCACTAAACAGTAACTTAAAACTATATAAAGGAAAAAAGAATATTGGTAAAGTCACATATATAGGCAAATAAAGAAGTCAGTGTATTTTTTCTTTTTAAGACTTTATTTATTATTTTCAGAGAGAGGGGAAGGGAAAGAAGCAGAGAGGGAGAGAAGCATCAATGTATGGTTGCCTTTCACCTGCCTCCAGCTACGGTTCTGACTGGAGATCTAGCTTGCAACCTGGTTATGTTGCTGGGAATTGAACCAGCAACATTTGGGTTCACACAGTGTAGTATTTTTGATAGAAGTCATTATACTAATTTCTCTTTTGGAACTCTGAGATTTAAAATGCAAATTCACAAAGCATTAGCTATAGATCTATGCCAATAGGTATACAATGGATAGAGCTGTACTAACAACAATAACATAAAGAACTATATAGAAATGGAATTTTTTATACAACTCTGATTGTCATAAATCTAAGAGATTAGTTGTGATACCAAGGGTAACCACTGAGAGAATTTCTAAAATAAATATACAGGAAAGGAAATGAGAAGGGGATCAAAATGATAAACTACCAAAAATTAATTAAACATAAAAAAAGTAACAATGGAGGGATTTAGCAACAAAAAATATGACATATAGAAAACAAAATGGTGGATTTTTTTCTTATCATTAATTAATGTAAGGTAAATGGCTCTTCAAATGAAAAGCAGAGATTGTTAAAATGGAATGGATTTTATAAATATGATTCACCATATGTTGTCTACCAGAGACTCACTTTAGATCCAAAGACACAAATAGGTTGGAACTAAGAGGGTGAAAAAGATATTCCATGCAAATAGCAATCATGGGATGGCTAAAATAATATCAGGGAAAATAGGTTTTAAATTAAAAACTTACAAAAGATGTTATATAATGATGAATGAGACCCTTATTTAAGAATGTATAGCAATCATATACACACCTAATGACATAGTCCCAAATTATATGAAGGAAATCTTGACAGAATTGAAGGGATACACATGCAATTCTATGATAATAGCTGGAAATTTTAATATTACAATTTTAATATTATATGAAACAACTAGAAAAAATATCAATGAGGGAATAAGGAATTTGAATAATAGTATACACTTACTGGGCCTAAAAGTCAAATACAAAAAATTCTGTGTAACTACAGCAGCATATGTATTGTCAAGTACAAATGAGTCATATATCAACTCCCAAACAAGTTTCAATGTGACATGTTTGAAATGATTGAAAGTATGTTCATAATAATGAGATAAAATTAGAAATCAATAACTGAAGAAAAACTGAAAAATTCATTAATATGTGGAAATTAAACATCACATACTTAAAGAACTAATGAATAAAAGAAGAAATACAAGGGATTGTAGAAAATACTTTAATACAAATGAGACAAAATCAGAGTACTGAAGTGTATAGGATAGAGTGAAAGCAATGCTTATATGATAATTTATGCCAGTAAATATGTAGTATATTAAAAAGAAGTATCTCCTCTTATAAAAAGAGTGCAAATTAAATCCCAAACAATCAGAAGAAAATTTTTAAAACATGCAGTCAAATGAAATGGAAAATGGATAAACAATAGAGAAAATCAAATAAATCAAGTTAGTTCTTTGAAAACCATAAAATTGATAAAATTTTAGCAATACTAACCAAGAGAAAAAAAGGACATAGTTTACTAAAATCACAAAATATAGTAGAAACATTGCTACTTACTTATAGGCATAAAGATTATTATAAGAGAATATTACAAACAATTGTATACCCATAAATTAGGTAAATTAAATTAAATAAATAGATTACTAGAAACACTTTAATAATTGCTACTTACTTATAGGCATAAAGATTATTATAAGAGAATATTACAAACAATTGTATACCCATAAATTAGGTAAATTAAATTAAATAAATAGATTACTAGAAACACTTTAATAAACAAAAGTGACTCAACAACAACAATAATATGAACAGATCTACAACATGTAAAAGGATTAATTTAGTAATGAAACATTATTTAATGAGGAAAACTCAGGGCTTATGATTTCACTGGGAATTTTTACTTGTCATGTAAATAAGAATGAATGCCAAATCTCAAAATCCTCAAAAAAAATGGAGAAGGAACATTTTCCTCTCCTATTCCATGAAGTTAGAATTATCCAGTTACCAAAATTAGAAAAGACCTCATGAGAAACAAAAAAACAGACTAATATCCCTTATGAATATGGATGCAAAACATCTTAACAAAATACTAGCAAATAAACCTATCAGTGTATTATAAAGATTATAAACTTTGACCAAGTGAGATTTATCACAGGAAAACAAGTGGTTCAACAAATAAAAGGCAATTAATATAATACACTACATTAACAGAATAAGAGCAGAAACACATGATCATCTCATTTGAACAGAAAAGGCATTTGACAAAATCCTTATGATAAATACCTTTTATGATAAAAACCTTTAAATAAGTAAGAAGAGAAGGGGAAATCTTTAATATGATAGAGAGCATTTATGAAAAACCCACAGCTAATGTCATATTCAATGGTAAAGGATGGAAAGCCTTTTCCTTAAGATAAGAAACAAAACAATGATGCCAATTTTCTCCAATTATATTCAGCAGCATATTTGAAGAACTAGCCAAAAAAAAAAAAAAAACAAAGAAGAAGAAGAAAAAGAAATATTTGTTGGAAAAGAAGAGTATAATTACATGTAGTCACAGCAACAATTTTATATATGATAAATCCTAAATTAATCATGCAAAAATAGTTAACAAATTCTGAAGAGTTGCTGGATTCAATATCATCATGCACTATTAATGTTTTTCTATAAATAATAATAAAAATCTAACAAAAATATGAGAACATTATTTATAACAGCATCTCAAATAATAAAATATCTAGAAATAATTTTATCTAAAGTAGTGAACCAAGTGGAAGATTTTTACCTTGAAAATACAAAAAATTACTGAAATTAAAAAAATGAAAATATACCCTATCTTCATGGATTAAAAACCTTAATATTTTATTATTATAATATTCGCTAATGTAGTTTGCAGATTTAATATAATTGCTATCAAAATTCCACTATTTTTGCTAAAATGAAAAAACAAATACATCATATTCATATGGATCCCCAAAAGCCAAATTATCTTAAAAAAGAACAAAGTTGAAGAACTCATACTTTCCAATTTGAAAATTTACCATAAAGCTATAGAATCAAAATAGTCTGAAACTGCCTAAAGATAAACCTATAACTAGTAGAATAGAATTGAGGATACAGAATTGAGGATCCATAGTTAATTGATTTTCTACAAGTGTGTCAAAAATAGTCAAGGAGACAACAAATAGTTAATAGGATATCCTCTTACAAAGGAATGAATTTGATTCTTACCTTGAATCATATACAAAATTAACTCAAATTAAATCAAGAAATTATAAAGCCCTTGGAAGAAAACTAAAAGATAAATTTTTGTGACATTGGATTACAACAAAAGCACAAAAACAAAATAAAAATATTAATTGGATTTTATTAAAATTAAAAACAAATGTTGAAAGGTTGCTGATTCAAATCCCCAGCCAGGGCACATAACCAGGCTGCAAGCCAGGTCAGTCTCCAGCCAGATCTGTAGCTGGAGGCAGGTGAAAGGCAACCATACATTGATATCTCTCTTTCTCTATCTGCCTCTCTCCCTACCACTCTCTCAAAAAGTAATAAATAAATAATTTTTTTGAAAATGTGCCTCATAGGCCATTGTTACAAAAGTGATAAGACAGTCTACAGAATAGAGGAAGGTATTTATAAATTGTATACCTGAGAAGGGTTTAGTATCCAGAATTTCAATGTTCATAGCAGCATTATTTACAATAGTCAAGAGCTGGAAATAGCCTGAATGTCTATCAGTAAATGAGTGTATCAAAAAAACTATGGTAAATTTACACAGTGAAATACTACATAGCAGAAAGAAAGAAGGAACTCTTACCCTCTGTGACAGCATGGATAGAAATGGAGAGTATTACAGAAAGTTAAATAAGCCAGGTTGTGAAATACCAAATCCATATGATCTCACTTAATAGTGGAACCTAATGAACAAAACAAGCAAACAAGCAAAATAGAACCAGAGGCAGGGAAACAAGGAACAAATTGATAGCAACCAGAAGGGAAGGGAAAGTGGTAAAAAGGGGAAAGAAGAGAAAGGGTCTAGTCAAGGACCCATGGATATGGATAATAGTGTAGGGACTGACTGGGAGTGAGGAGCTAGGTGGGGTAAGGGAGAGCAATGGGAAAAAATTGGGAAAACTGTAAATGAACAACAATAAAGTAATACATATTTTAGAAAAATATAAATTGATATGGTGGTTAAAATTACTATGAAAGGACGATAATGGGAATCCCAGCACTACCCTGGGAAAGTATGAAGCACAGGGGGTGGTGGAGGTGAGATCTTGTAATATACTTGTGTAAAATTTAAAATTCAGTAAAAATGGCATGCTATGAGATAAGATGTGGAAATTACTACCTTCTGGCAAGTAGACCGTCTCCTTAGTTATGCTTTCATACAGATTGCTTAGAAAATAGCAAAAGTCCTATTTCAGAAAATTATCTGTATGTAATGTAGTATCTTGGATAGGATATTTAAAATTTAATTTTATTGTTCTATTATATCCATCCCATTTTTACTCCCCTCTGTCTCCTTCTCCACTCACCCAGTCCCCCACAAAGTCAATCCCACTTGTTCATGTCCATGGTTCTTCAATGCCAGTTCCTTGACTAAACTGCTCCCCTTCTTCGCCTCTTCCTCCCCTCTCCCCATCCCCTCTCCTCTCCGCCCACTGAAGATCTATTCATTGTATTCATGTATCTGGTTCTGTTTTGCTTGTTGCTTGTTTTGTTCATTATTGTCCCGTAATGGGTGAGATCATATGGTATTTGTCTTTCACTGACTGGCTTATTTCACTAAGCATAATACTCTCCAGTTCCATTCATGTTGTTGCAAAGGGTAGGAGTTCCTTCTTTCTTCCTGCTGTGTAGTATTTCATTGTGTAAATGTACCAAAGTTTTTTGATCCAATCATCCACTGATGGGCACTTAGGCTGTTTCCAGCACTTGGCTATTGTAAATAGCACTGCTATGAACATAGGGGTACATAGATTCTTATGAATTGGTGTTTCAGGATTCTTTGGGTATAGTCCTAGTAGTGGAATTGCTGGATCAAAAGGCAGTTCCAGTTTTAGTTTTTTAAGGAAACTCCACACTATTTTCCCTAGTGGCTGCACCAGCCCACATTCCCACCAACAGTGCATCAGGGTTCCCTTTTTCCCATATCCTCGCCAACACTTGTTATCTGTTGAATTGTTGATGACTGCCATTCTGATAGGTGTGAGGTGACATTTATTGCGGTTTTAATTTGCATCTCTCTGATAGCTAGTGATGTTGAGCATTCTTTCATATACCTTTGGGCTCTTTGTATGTCTTCCTCAGAGAGTTGTCTGTTCAGGTCCTTTGCCCATTTTTTAATTGAGCTGTCTGTCTCCTTGGTGTTGAGTCATAAGTTCTTTATATATTTTGGAGATCAAACCCTTATCTGAGGTATCATTGACAAATATATTTTCCAATACAGTTGGTTGCCTTTGAATTTTGCTGATGTTTTCTTTAGCTGAACAGAATCTTTTCAGTTTGATATAGTCCCATTTGTTTATTTATTTATTTTTTAAAAATTTCCTTTGCCCTTGGAGAAGTATCAGTAAAAATATTTCTGCATTGGATATCAAAAATTTTACTGTCTTTATTTTTCTCCAGGACCTTTAAGGTGGGACTGCTTATGTTTAATCCTTTATCCATCTTGAGTTTATTCTGATGTATAGTGTAAGTTGGTGGTCTAGTTTAATTGTTTTGCATGGTGCTGCCCAGTTCTCCAAACATCACTTGTTGAAAAGACTGTTTTTACTCCACTTTACGTTCCTTCCCACTTTGTTGAATATTAATTGACCATAGAGTTCTGGGTTTATTTCCAGGCTCTGTATTCTGTTCCATTGATCCATATGACTATTGTTATGCCAGTACCAGACTGTATTGATTACAGTAGCCTTATAGTATAGTTTGATGCCCAGTATTGTGATTCCTCCTATGGTGTTCTTCTTTCTCAAGATTGCTGTGGCTATTTGTAGATGTTTTTCACTCCATATAAATTTTTGAAGTATTTTTTCTATTTCTGTGAAGTCTGTCATTGGTATTTTAAGTGGGATTGCATTGAATCAATAGATTGCTTTGGGTAGTATGGACATTTTAATGATGTTAATTTTTCCCATCCATGACCATGGTATATGCTTCCATCTATTTCTATCTTCCTTAATTTCTTTCTTCAATGTTCTGTAGTTTTCTGAGTACAGATCTTTTACCTCTTTGGTTAAGTTTATTCCTAAGTACTTTATTTTTCTTGTTGCTATGGTAAATGGGATTTGTTTTCTAGCTTCTATTTCTGATGTTTCATTATTGGTATACAAAAATTCTTTTGATTTCTGAATATTGACTTTATATCCAGCTATTTTGCTAAATTTGCTTATTAAGTCAAGTAAGTTTTTGGTGGAGTCTATTGAGTTTTGTATGTACACTATCATGTCATCTGCAAGTAATGACAGTTTGACTTCCTTCTTTCCAATTAAGATGCCTTTAGTTCCTTTTTCTTCTATGATCCATATGTCTAGAACTTCCAAAACGATGTTGAACAGAAGTGGAGAAAGTGGACAGCCTTGTCTTCTTCCTGATCTTAGAGGGAAAGCTGTTATTTTTTGCCCATTGAGTATGATGTTGGCTTCAGGTTTCTCATATATGGCCTTTATGATGTTGAGGTATGCTCCCTCTATTCCCATTTTGCTGAGCATTTTTATCATAAATGGTTGCTGTACTTCATCAAATGCTTTTCAGCATGATCATATGATTGTTGTCTTTCATTTTGTTTATGTGATATATTACATTCATTGATTTACAAATGTTGTACCATTCTTGCATCCCTGGAATGAAATCCATTTGATCATGGTGTACGATCTTTTTACTGTATTGCTGGATGTGGTTGCCCAATATTTTGTTGAGAATCTTAGCATATGTATTCATCAGAGATATTTGCCTATAGTTTTCTTTCTTAGTTGTGTCTTAACCTGGTTTGAGATTAGAATAATATTGACCTCATAGAAAGAGTTTTGGAGTCTTCCCTCTTGTAGGATTTTTTGGAACAGGTTGAGAAGGATAGGAGTTAGTTCTTCTCTAACTGTGTTAGTTCTTCACCTGTGTAGCCATCTGGTCCGGGGCTCTTGTGCTTTGGGAGGTTCTGGGTTACTTCTTCAATTTCACTAGTTGTTATTGGCCTATTCAGGATTTTTGCTTCTTCTGGATTCAGTTTTGGTATATTACACATTTTCAGAAATTTGTCCATTTCAGTCAGGTTGTCAAATTTCTTGTCATGTAATTGTTTATATTAATCTCTTACAATCCTTTGTATTTCTGAGGTATCAGTTCTGATTTCTCCTCTGTCATTCTAATTTTGTTTATTTAGGTCCTCTCTCTTTTTTCTTGATGAGTCTGGATAAAGGCTTGTCAATTTTGTTTATTTTATTAAAGAACCAGCTCCTGGATTTATCGATCCTTTGAATTGTACTCTTAGTCTCTATGTCATTTAATTCTGCTCTGATATGATGATTTTCTTCCTTCTGTTTACTGGGCTTTGTTTGATGTTGTTCCTCTAGTTCTTGCAGCTTTATGGTTAGGTTGTTTGTATAAGCTTCTTCTACCCTTTTTAGGTTGGCCTGTATTGCCATGAATTTCCATCTGAGGACTGCCTTTGCTGTGTTCCACAGGTTTGGCCTGTTGTGTATTCATTGTCATTGTTTCCAGAAACATTTTTATTTCATCTTTAATCTCACTGTTAACCCATTCATTACTTAAAAGCATGTTATTCAGTCTCCATGAGTTAGAGTGTTTTTGTTTTTTTCCCTTGAGGTTGGTTTCTAGTTTCAAGCCATTGTGATCTGAGAAGATACTTTGTATGATTTCAATTTTCCTGTATTTGTGGAGGCTTGTCTTGGGGCCTGCCATGTGGTCTACTTTGAGAATGTTCCATGTGCATTTGAAAAGAATGTGTATTTTTGCTTCCTTGGGGTGAAAGGTTCTGTATATATTAGGTAAGTCCATTTCCTCTGGAGTGTTGTTCAATGCCAAAAAACACTTGGGGTTTTTTGTTTGGAAGATCTGTCCATTGTTGGTAATGGAGTATTAAACTCTCCTACTATTAGTGTGTTGCTGTCTATATCCTTCTTGAAGTCCTCCAAGATTTTCCTTAAAAATTTGGGAGCTCCTATGTTGGGTGCATATATGTTTACCAGAGTTATATCTTCTTGATAGATTGTTCCCTTAAGTATTATGAAATGTTCTTTGTCTCTTTTTATGGCCTTCATCATAAAATCTATTTTATCTGAAATAAGTATTGCTATTCCAGCCTTCTATTCATATCCATTTGCTTGATATATATTTTTCCTTCCTTTCACTTTCAATCTGTGTCAATCTTTTGTTCTGAGGTGGGTCTCTTGAAGACAGCATATATGTGGGTCGTGTTTTTTATCCATTCAGCTACCCTATGTCTTTTGATTGGCAAATTTAATCCATTTACATTTAAGGTTATTATTGATTCATACTTATTTATTGCCATTTTCCCCTTTGTACCTGTGTTCCTCTTGGTCTCTCCATTTTTTAAAAGCAGACCCTTTAGGATTTCTTGCAATGCTTGTTTGGTAGAGATGTATTTTTTTAGTCTTCTTTTGTTTTGGAATCTTCTTATTTCTCCTTCCATTTTGAACGAGAGCTTTGCTGGGTAGAGTATTCTTGGTTGCAGGCCTTTGTTTTCCATTACTTGAAATATTTTTTTCAATTCCCTTCTGTCTTGTATTGTTTCTGTTGAATAATCATTTGATAACCTTATCAGAACCCCCTTATATATTATTTGCTTTTTCTCTCGATGCTTTTAGAATTCTCTCTTTGTCTTTGAAATTTGCCATTTTAATGATGATGTATCCTGGAGTGGGTCTGTTTAGATTTACCCTCATTGGAACTTCTGTGCTTCCTGAACTTGAGTAACATTTTCACTCATCAAGTTAAGGAAGTTTTCTATCATTTATTTTTTGAACAGGTTTTTTATTCCTTGTTTCTCTTCTCCTTCTGGTATCCCTATGATATGGATATTATTGGGTTTCATGTTGTCCTGCAGCTCTCTTAAAACCTCTTCATTCTTGTTCAGCCTTTTTAAAATTCTGTTGCACTGTCTTGGAATATTTTTCTATGTTGTCCTCCAGCTTGCTGATCAGATACTCTGCTTCCTCTAGCCCACTGTTGATTCCTTCTATTGTATTCTTCAATTTGGAAACTGTTTTCTTCATTTCCTCCTGGCTCTTACTGATAGTTTCTATGTCCTTTTTAATGCTGGTGTAGTTTTCAGTAAGTTCCCTGTAGCTTCTTTGGAGTTGTTTGTAGTTCCCCTGGAGTTGTTTGTAGTTTTCTTTGAGCTAGCTGAGCTCATTGAGCTTCTCTATCATCATTATTTTGAATTCCATATCTGATAGTTTGCTTATCTCTGTTTCATATAGTGATCTTTCTAGGGTTTCCTCCTTTCTTTTTGATGATGGACTGTTTCTTTTTCTCCCCATTTTTAGTTTTTGTTGTAATCCATTCAGATTGTAGTCAGCTGCCAGGCTATGGAACTGCTAGGCTGAAAGGATTGATTTAGTTGTAATCCTACTGATCTGTGATCCATAGCCAGGTTCAGATGCAACTTGGTGACAGACTGATTCAGTTGTAAATCAATGAATCAGCTACCAGACTCAGGCCCTGCTGGGCTAGACAGAGAGGTTCAATGGTGGATCAGCCACCAGCTAATGTACAGCTTGGTGGGATATATTCAGATATAAATCAATGAATCTGTGATTAGCTGCCAGGCTCACGCTCCACTGGGCTAGGCAGCAAGATCCAACTGTAATCCAGTGAATCTGTGATTGACCACTAGGCTCAGAAGTGACTGGGTTAGACAGAGAGGCTAAATTTAATCCCATGAATCTGTGATTAGCCACCAGGCTCAGGTGCCAGTGGGCTAGACTAAAAGATGCTATTGTAATCCAATGAATCTGTAGTCAGCTGCCAGGCTAAGGGGCCACTGCGCTAGACTGAAAGATTCAGTTGTAATCCAATGAGTTTGTGATCAGCAGCCAGGTCCAGGGGCCAATGGGCAGGACAGACCAACTCAGTTGTGAACCAATGAATCCAGGATTAGCCACCAGGCTTGCACACCACTGTGGAGGGCTGACTGACTGCCCCAACTCTAAGTCAGAGAGTTTGTAATCAGCCTCCAGGACCAGGAGCTGCTGGGCAAGAGATACCTCTTCAGGTGCCAACTATTTATTGTACCTATGCTCAGACTGGGCAGGGCAGGAGAGGTTTATTTATATGTCAATCAGAGAATTGTGATCAGGAGCCAGGCTCAGGCACCACTGGGTGGGGCAGATTGCTTCCAGTGGGTGGCACTATGAGGACCCTCCTAGGGAAGCTGCTTGGCGCAGCACAATCTGCTCAAAGTGTGGGTGATGAGTCAGCACTGGGACCCCTATAGGTGCTTCCCCACTTCTCTCCTCCAAGCCACTGTCACACACTCTCCCCATGTGTTTCCAGTCCTCTTTGCCCTTTCTCCACTGGAGCTCAGGGCAGGTAGGTGCCAATGTATTTTTGCTGTGGTCGCCCTAGTAGTTCTCTGTCTCCAGTGCTCTCTCAGGCTAGTGAACCCCATGGCTTCCTGCCCTTCTCAGCTGGATGCTGCTCAGCTCTCCTTCCCAGCTGTAGCTGGGATACCTAGCTGGAGGACCAGAACTCACCCTTCTCAGGTGGAGTCCCAGGCTTTATCCCTTAGGCTGCTGCCTCTAGTGGGGGCCCAGACAGCCCTCTTGTGTTTCTGAAATTCCTAACAGTCATGTTGTGATGAAGCTCCTATTCTGTTCTGTCCATGGTTATAGAATGTCTTTCTAGCTGGTGTTCTGTTGGTAATTCCAGCTGGCTTTTTATTAAAAAAAAAAAAAAATTCCAGGTGCAACCTGGGAGGAGATTGGTATAGCCCCATTTACTCCTCTACCATCTTGCCAGAACTCTTGGATAAGATTCTGAGGGTAAAAAAGGACATTAGCAGGAAATCTGGTGAAATCCGAATCGAGTCTGTAGCTTACCTGATAGTAATTTACTAACGTTAAGTTCTTAATTTTACAAATGTCTAGAGCTACATGAATTGTGAATGTAACATTAGGGGAAAGGGGGTGAAGTGTACTATCTTTGCAGTGGTTTTATAAACCCAAAATCATGCTAAATAAAAAGTGTATTAAAATAAAAAAATAACTTCTGCAAATAAATTCTAGAACCACAAATAACCCAGTTTTTAAAATATGTGAAGTTCTTAAATAAACTTGCCCCAAAGATGATATATGAATACCTAGTATTTACATGAAACAATGTTCAATATCATAGTTATTAGAAAAATGCCAATCAAAATCACAAAGAGATACCACTTTAAACTCATTAAATTGGTTATAAGTTGGGGGGGAAAAGCAAAACAAACATTGGGGAACATGTGAAGAAATTGTTATTTTCATACATTGCTTGTGAATATAAAATGGTCCAACCTGTGTTGAGTATAGTTTGATTGTCCTCCCAAAAGTTTAACATAAAAATACCATAAGACCCAGCAATTTCACTCATAGGATACTCAAATTGGCTTTAGTAATTATTTTACTTTGTGTATGTATATTAAATCACATTGTTGTGCATTGATTTTTACTTCAATAATAAAACATGTAAAATGATACTGAATTCTTTTTGAAACTCAATTTGAAAAATTCAGTTTTGAAAAATACTTGTTCATGAATATGAGAGCAGTGTTGTTCACAAGATCCCCAAAAAGGTGAAAACAACCTAAACATTCATCAACTGCTGAATAAATGTAGTTGTATACACACAATGATATATTTAGCCAATACAAGAAAATAATTATTGATGCATAAGGGATACAACATAGACAAACCTTGGAAGAAGTCAGTCTAAAAAGATCACATATCCTTTGTAGGCAAATCTAAAGATAGAAAACAGATTGCTAGTTGGTTGGTGTTATAAGGAGGGGAAAAGGAGTGATAGCTTTTAATGAGTAAAGAGTTTCTTTAGGGGTGATAAAAGATTTTTTGAACTTTATGTAGGTGGTGGCAATTTCATGCCACAAATTGAACACTTTAAAATGTTTTATTTTATGTTATATAAGTTTTATCTTAATTTTAAAAATTCTAGGGCGTCTGGCCAAGATGGTAGAATAGGTAGACAGGCTGTGTCTCCTTCCACAACTAAGAAAGAAGGCAGCTATCTCAAAACTGGAGACAACCAGAAGTTCCAGAAAAATCAAGCTGCATGGAAGTCCAACAAATAAGGATATGAAGAAGAAATACTCATCCAGAAAGGTAGGAGGGGAGGGGCCAGGACAGAGGTGATGCAGTTTGGTGGTACAGTGGTGGCAGCAGGACAGTGACTGTGGCTGGTTGGTGGAAAGTGGTCACACACTAAAAAAGTAGAAATACCTGGAGAGCATGCCCAGCACCAGATTATGCAGCTCACCATTCCAGGGCCAGGGGGAAATAAATCCACATTGCTTCTGACTGTGAAAACCAGTGGAGATTAGAGTGGTGGAAGAAATTCAGCAGAGTCCATTTGTTTAGAGGTCCCTACAGTCCTAGAATGTTCACATACTGACCTATTCTGGGAACCATGGACAGGACAACAGCTAGAGAGGTGCCTATCCAATATGGGAAGTAGGAGAGGAGCTTGAAAAAAGGGACAGGTGCTGAGCAAGCAGCATTGTTCCTTCTCAAACCCCTCCTCTGCAAACAGCACCGCAGCCTGGTGAAATGGGTTGCCCCCAACTGATGAATACCTAAGGCTCTGCCCCTTACAACATAACAGGTGCAACAGCTTTACCTGAGACACTGAGATGTACAGGAGCCTGTCTAGTTGAGAAGACAGAGAAGTGTGGCCTAAAAGAGGGAACAGATTAAGGTTCCATTGGGAGAACTAAGTGATGTGGAGATAGCCAGCCTAACAGATGCAGAGTTTAAAACATTGATGAGCCCTAGTTGGTAGCACAGTGGATAAGGTGCCAGCCTGCGAATCCAAAGGTTGCTGGTTCAATTCCCAGCCAGGGCAACATAATCAGGTTGCAAGCCAGGTCTCCAGCCAGGTCTGTAACTGGAGGCAGTGAAAGGCAACATTACATTGCTATCTCTGTCTCTGCCTCTTTCCCATCCCCTCTCTTTGAAAAATAATAAAAATAAAAATCTTAAAAGAAAACATTGATGATAAAGATCCTCACAGACTTGACAGATATACTTGAGTATGGCATATGCCATATGGGAAGAAGTGAAACAAAGGAAAATACACATAAAACAAATAGTGAAAGGAAGGAAACTGGGGTTCAAATCAATGATTTGGAACATAAGTAAGAAATAGTCAACCAGTACAGAATGAAGAAACAAGAATTGAAAAAATTGAGGAGGGACTTAGAAACCTCTGAGACAACTTTAAATGTGCTAACATCTGAATCATATGGGTACTAGAAGAAGACAAAGAACAAGAAATAAGAAACTTATGTGAAAAAATAATGAAGGAAATCTTCCAAATTTGGTGAAGGAAATAGACATACAAATCCAGGAAGCGCAGAGAGTTCCAGACAAGCTAGACTCAAGAAGGACCACACCAAGACACACCATAATTTAAATACCAAAGTTTAAAGATAAAGAGAGAATTTTAAAAGCAGCAAGAGAAAAGGAGAGAGTTACCTACAAAGGGGATCCTATAAAACTGTCAGGTGATTTCTCAAAAGAAACTTTGCAGGCAAGATGGGACTGGGAAGAAGTATTCAAAGTGATAAAAAGTGAGGCATTACAACTAAGATTACTCTATCCATTTAGAATGGAAGGGCAGATAAAGTGCTTTCCAGACAAGGTAAAGCTAAAGAAATTCATCACCACCAAGCCATTACTATATGAAATGTTAAAGGGACTTACTTAAGAAAAAGAAAATAAAAACTATGAACATTAAAATGATAGCAAACTCACATCTATCAACAATGAACCTAAAAAAATAAAACAAACTAAGCAAACAACCAGATTAGGATTAGAATCATAGGTATGGGGGTCACTTGGAAGGTTATCTGCTGGGAAAGGGAAGAGGGAAAAATGGGAAAATGGTGTAGGGATTAGGAAACATAATTGGTGGGTGTAAGACAGAGAAGGTTAAGAATTACAGGAAAGGGTGAAGCTAGGGAATTTATATTCCCATGGACATGAACTAAAGGGGATGGCATTACCGGAGGAAAGGAGGAAGGAAACAAAGGGCAAAGAAATTGGGACAATTGTAACAGCATAATCAATAAAATATACTTTAAAAATTCTAGAAATATCATATTGACCAAGATTACAAATTAATTTACAAATATTTTATAAATATTTATTTTCTATAATAAACTAATACAGATTATATATATTTGTTTACACACTTGTGCAACAAATATTTATTCAGCATCTTTCATATTTAAGCACTATTTAAGCTTTCGATGGTATAGCTTTATTATCAAAATAAAGTCCTTACTTTTGCGGATTACATTAGTTGGAAGAAACAGAATATAGGTAAATAATTACATAGTAATCCAATTAATGATAAGGGTTATAAAGTAAGTACAGTAAAGAAATAAAGAATGTAGAACAATGGAATATTATTTTAGAAACCATGTGTGGTATAACTTCAGCACCTAGAGAAAAGCCAGCACTTTTATCTAATAAGTACAGTAAAAATAATAAACAAACAAATAATGGTCACTTTCAGAAAATGCAGATGAAACCTTGATATACTGAAAAAGGAACACAGTAAATGATCATTGCAGTTGAAATAATAATCATGTGTTTTTGTTCACTTTCCACATTGTTGGAAAAGAGAAATTGTAACATAGAATTAATGAAAGCCCAATTAAAAGAGAATAGGAATTGTGGGGAACAGATCACAAAAGGTTTACAGCTTTACACCTGGATTTTATTTCCAGTTTTCTAGGACCTGAAGTGGTGTGTGGCCTTTATTTACCCTGTGAATGTACTGGAATAAATGGGATAGTCAATACATGGCCAGCAGTTAGCCATATCATAAATGCCATAAAAACATAGTCCTAAATATATGTAGTTTCAATGACCATGGAAAAACATCAATGCCCAAGAACACCTCTAGAATTTGATATTGGTTTGAGGTTTACATTTTGACATTGATTCATGTTATTAGAGAATTATTCTGTGTCTTAACATTTTCAGTGATGTTATAATAGAAATGCCCTTAGGAATTATTGCTACATAGGTAGCTAGTTATTAATAAAGGAAGGGAGCAAAGGAGATATACATTAATAAACATCATCAACCAGGGAGCATAAGCCTGCTTAATCAGGAAGTTATAGCTTCACACACTCTCCAGGGAACCACTAGTTCATTCCCTAGTCCCTGAAGATCACTGTGGGGGAGTGGCAGAACTATAAAGGGGGAGGTAGTTACATACACAATAGGAGTCAAGATAGAGATCATAGAAGCCTGTCAGTCCAGACTATGAAAAGGATTGGATTGGGTAGGGGACAGAGAACCTCAAAACATCTAGGAAATGGATTGGTTAGAATGTGTAAACCTGTGAAAGCTTGAGAAGTTGACAGGTTATTTTGAAAAAGTGCCTGGTTCCCCCCAAAATCGAAATATAATCCCAGTTAACAGAGTATGTGCTCTTTCTCTCTCTCTCTCTGTCACTCTCCCCCTTTCTTCCTCACTCTCTCCCTCTCCCTCTTGGCCTTTCTCTGTCCCTCCCTCCCTCTCCCTCGAAACACTGGCTTGTTGTGTACTTGTGCATTTAGTTAGGACTAAGCTTTAATATGGCACAGAATCTCTGGACATTGACCCCATTTTTGGTCCTCCTAAAGACAAGGTTAGACTTTTTCCACAGTGGCATGGACAGATATGAGACATTGGAAAACCAAAGCAGCCTTTCATTTTCACCCAAATAAGCCTTAACACCAGATCTCACCCTCCCTCATGGGTGACCAAAAAATGCTTTTCCTGCCACACCTTAGGGACCTCACTTCCACCAGCAACATTATTACAATATACTTTTAACCTTGTTAATCATTTGCTTAGGGTGGATACCTTTATGATATTCATTTGGGTAGCAAAATATTAGAAGTCAGGTTGGAAAAATGAAAATTTCTTGATTCCTTATTGGAATCAAAAGATGATGAAAATTTAGAATACCAATAATAAATTTAATTTACTTCTAAAAATTGGAAGGATAGCAATAGTTAACAACATTCAGAACCCCTGTATCTTGAATTTAGGCTAGAATATATATGATCAGAAATAGGGAATGCTTTTTGAGTTCTGGGGATATTTAAAATATATTCATGTGAAATAACCAGGATGTATGCTTTCAGTTACAGTTCTTCTTCTGTCCATGCAGTTTAATGACTCTGTACATCACTAAACAGAATGTAAATAACAAAACCATTTCTCCAGTGAGTTGCTATCCAGATTCCTTTAATCCTCCCTTAGCAGAAAATAGGTAGTTATAT
Organism: Noctilio leporinus; assembly: GCA_004026585.1. Lineage (NCBI taxonomy): Eukaryota > Metazoa > Chordata > Mammalia > Chiroptera > Noctilionidae > Noctilio > Noctilio leporinus. Next base: position 30,904 of record PVIW01010756.1, read on the forward strand.
TTACTCTACTCATTATGGAATCCATGGATAAGGTGGAAAATTACCTGCAGAATGTACAATCAAGGCTAAAGGCATGGAGTGCTTTCTGTCTTATCAAAGACAGTAAGACTGCTGTTTTGTTTTGTTTCCCAGGGACACAAATCAATACATTGTCTCTAATGGGTGTTGTCTATTGATTCTACCAAATGAATAACCATCTACTGGTTCCAACTAAGGGTGCTGAAAGAGAAAGTTACTGCAGTGCAAGTTTTATTTCAGCCACTATTCCCAGGCAAAATAACTATTAATTTATATGATTTCAAGGCCCTTACTCTACATTTTTCTTATCTCTTTCAAATATCCTTGTTGCTCTGTCTTACTTGTTTAATCCTCTTTTCTAGATTATATTCCCTTATCTATATTGCCCTGCTTACCCTTCTGGGGTAAACCCAAATGGTGGCCACTAATTCACATTCTTGCCTTGCCCTATCTTAATTTTCATCTAAGAAGACTTAGAGGAACAAGTATTTTGTAGAATATTGGAAATATACTTTTTATTCCTTCATCCTCCTCCTTTGTATTTCTAAATTTAGATACAAATAGGGGGAAAAAAGAAACAAAATAAATAAAACAAATGAAGATGAATTTGTCCTTTGCCTCTGCCAATTTTTAAAAATTTTGAGAAAAACATCTAACCTTCCAACTTTCTCATTCATAAAAAATAAAGTTATATCTATTCCATACAGCAGTAAACAAAAATATTGAGAAAAGATGTAGATAGCTTCATAATTTTAAAAATCCTATGTGGATTTAAAGCTTGCAGCTCAAAGTGAGAATTTTTCACTTCAGTAACTAAAGGAAGATTGTGACATGCATGACTTTTCTTAATCAGTAGGCTCTAAACTTTTGTGATTGTATATATTAGGAAGAAAGTGAGCACAGCCTTTCGATGATACATGTATAGTTGTTATTCATAAATTATTTTACCATTCTACTGAGAAATGCATAGATTTTTAAATATAAAGAACCTACAACCAAGATTACTCTATCCAACAAAGCTATCATTTATTTTTTATTTTGTTTTTCCTTTCTTTATTTTTTAAAGATTTTACTTATTATTTCCAGAGAGAGAGGAAGGGAGAGAGGCAGAGATGGAGAGAAACATCAATGTATGGTTGCCTTTCACCTGCCTCCAGCCATGGACCTAGCTGGAGACCCAGCTTGCAACCTGGTTATGTGCCCTGACTGGGAATCAAACCAGCAACCTCAGGTTCACAGGCTGGTGCCTTATCTACTGTGCCACCAGCCAGGGCTTAGAAATTGTTAAATGGAATCATTAACACTTTGGCAAATCAACTTTTAATTTTATGTTCTCTTTATTTCAATATTTAATTTCATTGTCTGATATATTTGAAAAATATAGCAAAAATCAGGGGGTATACACAACAGAGGAAACACTCATTTCCTACCATTGCTTGCTTATAATTGATTCAGTAAATGTATTTTATATGAGATACACTCTCTTTGGAATATGTTTGTATTCTTATCAAAGCAGCCATTCCATCAGAATTTTACTTATCAATTTTTCATAACCTTATGAATATAATTTGGTAAGTTACCAAACTGCTGCATACATATTCTCTGATTCCATTAGAAAAAACTAGCAAATCCATGAACTGAGAAATGTGAAAAATATGTGTACTTTCCTTACTCTCAAGCAAGCTATCTACATGGAGTATTTGTTGCATTATTTATTTTTCAAACTTATAAAATGTTGTTGATACATTTTAAACATATTTTAGTGATAAATGTATTTTAGTTTGTTACTATATAGTTTCCTTTATATTATTTCATCCATTTAAAAATAATTTATGACAAGATGAATGATAATATCATTAATTATGTGTGGCCATCTGTCATTTATTTCAGTAAGAAACTCTATAAGTGGTCTTAGTACTTACTATTAAATTCAGGGAAATACTACATTAAATATCATGTGCTTAAAATATAGCACTTGTTCCCAAATTCAGGATGCTTGATTTAAAATCTCTTATAATAGTTATGACATACTATAGATGACTTTCTAATTTAATATAGAATCTGAGATTCTTTGATAGTAAAAACAGATGAAACATAGAGGAGGCATTCCTCAACTTGGTAAAGAATATCTACAAAAAAAATTACAGCTAATATCATACTTAATGAAGAGATTTTAAGTGCTTTTCCACTAAGATCGGAAACAAGGTACAGATGTTATAGTTCACCACTCCTATTCAACATGATATTGGAAGTTTGAACTAATACAATTAGGCAAGAAAAAAGAAATGAAAAGTATACAAATTAGAAATGAAAAAATAAAATTGCTTTTGTCCATAGATGACAAGATTATCTATGGATAATATCCCAAAGCATTTAACAATCATCTATTAGAATTCTAAAAAAGGTGATAGTTAAAAGTTGAACAAAATATATTCAGAATCTATATGTAGAAAACTAATAAGCAAGTAAACAATAAATGTGATGAAAGAATTAGAAAAGTGTCTAAAGGAAAGCAGATTTTTCCATGTCCGTCAATAAGAAAAATCAATATTTTTAAGATATAAATTCTTCCTATTGGCCAAAGGATAAATGGAAAAATATATGGATCAATAGGATAGAATCAAAAGCCCAGAAATAGACCCACACAATTATAGTTAACCAATCTTAGACAAAACAAAAATAAAATAAAGTACTACTGCTACTGCTACTACCACTAATAATAATAATAAAAATAAAAACATTTCTGTGGGGACAGCATAGCTTTTCAACAAATGGTGCTGCAATCAATCAATCTAGGAAAATTACACTTTTTAAAAAAAAAGTTAACTCAAAATTGTCCACACTCTAAATATAGAACACAATTTGATGAAGCTTGTACAGAAAAACATAGAAGAAAATTGTGTAAGCTTGAATTTCTTTTTTAGGTATATTTTATTGATTATGCTGTTATAGTTGTTCCAGTTTTATTCTTTTTTACCCTCTCTGCCCTGTATGCCTCTTCCCTCCAGCAATCTCTCCTCACCTTAGTTTATGTCCATCTGTCATGCATGTAAGTTCTTTGACTTCACCCTTTCCTATACTATTCTTAACATCTCCAACTATTTTGTCCTTACTAATTATGCTTGAGTTTCAATCATGAGTTTTTAGTTACAGCAGCAAAATCATGACCCATGGAAGAAAAATTTGATATTAGACTTTATTAATGTTAAAAACTTCTTTTCTGTGGAATTAAAGAGAATTAAATGACAGCCACAGACTGAGCAAATACAATTTTTTTGTTTTATTTTTTTCTTTTTTAATTAAATTGTTGTATCATATCCATCCCCTTTTTACTACCCTTTGTCCCCTTCCCCACCTACCCACTCCCCCCAAAAGTCAATCCCACTTGTCCATGTCCATGGTTCTTCCATACTAGTTCCTTGACAAAACTGCTCCCCTTCTTTGCCTCCTCCTCCCCCCTCCCCCCACCCTTGCCTACTGAAGTTCTATTCATTGTATTCATATATCTGGTTCTGTTTTGCTTGTTTGTTTTGTTCATTATTGTCCTGTAATGGGTGAGATTATATGGTATTTGTCTTTCACTGACTGGCTTATTTCACTAAGCATAATACGTTCCAGTTCCATCCATGTTGTTGCAAAGGGTAGGAGTTCCTTCTTTCTTCCTGCTGTGTAGTATTCCATTGTGTAAATATACCAAAGGATACTGACTTTAATTCATGAATGCTTTAAAGTGATCTTGTTACTATACCCGAAGAACCCCGAAACACTAATTCATAAGAACCTATGTACCCCTATGTTTATAGCATCACTATTTATAATAGCCAAGTACTGGAAACAGCCTAAGTGCCCATCAGTGGATGATTGGATCAGAAAAATATTTTTTACACACATCTGTAAAAATATTCAAAATATATAAAGACCTTAAACTCAACAATAAAAAAATAGCAAATGGGCAAATAATTTGAAAGCATGCTTTGCCAAAGAAGATATATAAATGGCAAACAAGTGTTTAAAAATGCTCAACATTGCTTGGTGCTAGGGAACTACAATTTAGGACAATAAGATACCATTGTAAATCTATTATAATGGCTGAAGTATATAAATGACATTACCAAACACTCTTATCCATTGCTAAATAACACTACTACTTAGGGGGGATTTGGTAGTTTCTTATAAACCTAAAGTCTTCTTACTTTATTGTCCATAAACTGCTTGGTGTTTACTCAACTAATTAAAAAACAAATTCATACAAAAATCCTGCAAAGAAATATTTTTATACAGGTTTCATTTATAACCCCCCAACTGGAAGCAACCAAGATGTTCTTCATAGGTGAATAGATACACAAACTTATGGTACATGCAGAAAATATAATATTGTTTAGTGATAAAAAGAAATAAACTATCAAACCATGAAAAGTATAATCTAACTTGTTAAGTGAAAAAAGTCAGTCTGAAAAGACTATCTACTGTATGATTCAATTTTATGACATTTTGGAAAGGTACATTATAGACAAAATAAAAGGCAAGCATTGACAAAGTTCTGGAGTAAGAGATAGAGAGGCAAATAGATAAAGCACAAGGAAATTTTAGGGTAGTGAAGTTATTTTCTATGATACTTAAATGGTAAATACATAACAATACATTGACACAACCTAGAATGTTATAGCATGAACAGTTCATTTGAATGTATTGAAATAAAAAAATATTTGGGAGGTTGGAGTGGTCCAAGAAAGAATGCAGAATAAGACATGAGACTCCATCTGCATTACATATATGAGAAGTAAACTCCCTGAAATAGATGGCAGGAATAGATACTGACCTAAGTAATTCTGGAAGTGAGAGGAATCTATGAAACTAATGATAAAGGAACTGCTCATAAACACTGTGCTGTAGTTGACAAGTCATTTTCCACAGGTGTGTGGGTTAACAATTCTGACATTGCTATATATGTATATATACTGGAATTCAACACTAGCAAAAGGATAGTAGATAGTGGCTGCCTGGTTTCTCACTGTTGGAGTGAGACTTCACAGGTAAGCTAGTGAAGAAAGTTAGAATGCTTTGTGTGGTAATTAATCAGTCAGAAACATGAGTAAACTTAACTTTAGCTAAATATAGGTACAATTGATTTTATATAGAAATATTTATAGATATGTGTATATTTATGGGTTGGTACACATAATGTGTATATATTTCATCACCCTGTCAGTTGACAAAACTTAAAAGTAACAATACCTCAATAGCAACAAACAAACTCAATGCACAAATCTTGGTTCTTATCACATTGTTGACAGGCAATTTTATACAAAAGCTAATGCAAGTGCAAATATGAGTTAACTCGATAGCAAACTACATCCATCTGTTCATTAACACATTGTTGACCAACAATTTTATAGTAAAACCTAATGCAAGCACAAGCATGAGTTAACTCATTACTAGTCAACAACATTTGGGCTTGAAAACACGAGTTTTTCTTGTGACCAGTCAACAATGTGTTAATTATAACGGGGACTCCTTACCAAAATTGGGGATTCCATGACTGAAGTAGATAATAGAGTGTGAGCCTGGTATGTATTTAAGTGATCACAAAATAAGAAAATGCTAAAAACAATTGAGAGTGTGAGGGGCATATACTGAAGGACACAGTAACCTAATACTTGAGCAAAATCAATGATAATAAAAATAGTAATAATAATATACTAAATTATAATTCAAGTATACAAAATATGCACAAATACATTTTGATATACCAACTGATTAAATTAGTTAATAAGTAAGGAGAAGAGACAAATCTCCTGTGCCAAATAATTCTAAATAATTTACATGGATATTTTGCTCTCAAAGAGGGAAGCATAACTTCCACTGTTGCTATGAAGATTTAGTAAACTTTCTTGAAAGAATATTTATCTGCTTGTTATATGCTGTTAGAAAAGTTATAGAAATTTTAAATGATTTTACCAGTTACATTATTGTTTTTCAGGATAGAGTTTCCTGAGCATATTATTCTGTCATTTTTGTAAATGATTTTAATTTATTTACTTTCAGAGAGAGGGGAGGGAGGGAGAGAGGGAGAGAAACATCAGTATGTGGTTGCTTCTCATGTTCCCCCAACTGGGGACCCAGCCCACATCCCAGGCATGTGCCCTCACTGGGAATAGAACCAGTGACCCCTTGGTTCAAAGGCCATTGCTCAATCCACTGAACAACACTAGCTAGGGCTATTCTGTCATTTTTGAAGTTACTTCTACAGCAGACTTACTGTCTGAAGCTATGTAAGGCAGAAGGCAATAGAGAATCAGGGAGACTAAAAACTTTTCTAACCTAGTAACCAAGTAGAGTCTAAGCACTTTTATTTGAAAAGATGCTCGGTATGATTTCAATTTTCTTGGATTTGTGGAGGCTTGTTTTGTGTCCTACCATGTGGTGGTCTATTTTTGAGAATTTTCCATGTGCATTTTAAAAGAATGTGTATTTTGCTTCTTTGGGGTGAAAAGTTCTGTATATATCAGTTATGTCCATTTCTTCTAGAGTGTTGTTCAATGCCACAATATCCTTGGTGTTTTTTTGTTTGGAAGATCTGTCCATTGTTGATAATGGGGTATTAAAATCCCCTACTATTAGTGTGTTGCTGTCTATAACCTTCTTGAAGTCCTCCAAGATTTTCCTTATATATTTGGGAGCTCCTATTTTGGGTGCATATATGTTTATCAGAGTTATACCTTCTTGATGGATTGATTGTTCCCTTAAGTATTATGAAATGTCCTTCTTTGTCTCTTTTTATGGCTTTCATCATAAAATCTATTTTGCCTGAAATAAGTATTGCTATTCCAGCCTCCTTTTCATGTCCACTTGCTTAATATATATTTTTCCATCCCTTCACTTTCAATCTGTGTCAATCTTTTGTTCTGAGGTGGGTCTCTTGAAGACAGCATATATGGGGGTCATGTTTTCTTATCTGTTCAGCTACTCTATGCCTTTTGATTGGTCCATTTAATCCATTTACATTTAAGGTTATTATGGATTGATACTTACTTATTGCCATTTTTCCCCTTTATACCTACCTCTGTTCCTCTCTGTCTCTCTCTCTGTTTCTTCCTCTTTCTAAAGCAGACCCTTGAGGAATTCTTGCAATGCTGGTTTGGTAGAGATGTATTTTTAAGTCTTCTTTTATCTTGGAATCTTCTTATTTCTCCTTCAATTTTGAATGAGAACCTTGCTGGGTAGAGTATTCTTGGTTGCAGGCCTTTGTTTTCCATTACTTGAAATATATTTTGCTATTCCCTTCTGTCTTGCATTGTTTCTGTGGAATAATCATTTGATAACCTTATGGGAGCCCCCTTATGTTATTTGCTGTTTCTCTCTTGATGTTTTTAGGATTCTCTGTCTTTGAAATTTGCCATTTTAATGATGATGTATCCTGGAGTGGGTCTGTTTGGATTTATCCTCATTGGGACTCCCCGTGCTTCCTGTACTTGAGTAACATTTTCATTCATCATGTTAGGGAAGTTTTCTATCATTACTTTTTTGAACAGGTTTTCCATTCCTTGTTTGTCTTCTCCTTCTGGTAGCCTTTTTCATTCTGTTGTACTGTCTTGGAATATTTTTCTACATTGTCATGCAGCTTGCTGATCCAATCCTCTGCTTCCTCTAGCCTGCTGTTGATTCCTTCTACTGTATTCTTCAATTCAGAAATTGCATTCTTTATTTCCTCCTGGCTCTTACTGATACTTTCTATGTCCTTTTTAATGCTGGTGTAGTTCTCAGTAAGTTCCTTGTAGCTTCCCTGGAGTTGTTTGTAGTTTTCTTTGAGCTGGCTGAGCTCATTGAGTTTCTCTACCATTATTATTTTGAATTCTATATCTGGTAGTCTGCTTGTCTCTGTTTCATTTAGTGATCTCTCTTGGGATTCCTCCTTTCCTTTTGGTGATGGACTGTTTCTTTTTCTCCACATTTTAAGATTTTGTTGTAATCCAATTAGACTGTAGTCAGTTGCCAGGCTAAGGAACTGCTAGGCTGGAAGGATTTATTTAGTTGAAATCCTATTGGTCTGTGATCCTAAGCCAGCCTCAGATGCAACTTGGGTGATGGACTGATTCAATTGTAAATCAATGAATCAGCTACCAAACTCAGGTCCTGCTGGGCTAGACAGAGAGGTTCAATTGTAATCCAATGGATCCAGCTCAGGTGCAGCCTGGTGGGACAGATTCAGATGTAAATCAATGAATATGTGATCAGTTGCCAGGCTCATTGTAGCTGCCATAGGTGCCACTGGGCTAGGCAGCAAGATCCAATCGTAATCCAATGAATTTGTGATTGACCACAAGGCTCAGAAGCTGCTGGGCTAGACAGTGAGGTTAAATTTTAATCCCATGAATCTGTGATTAGCCACCAGGCTCAGGTGCCAGTGGGCTAGACTGAAAGATTCTATTGTAATCCAAAGAGTTTGTGTTCAGCAGCCAGGCCCAGGGGCCACTGGGCAGGACAGACCAACTCAGTTGTGAACCAATGAATCCAGGATTAGCTACCAGGCTTGCACACCACTGTGGAGGGCTGACTGACTGCCCCAACTCTAAGTCAGAGAGTTTGTAATCAGCCTCCAGGACCAGGAGCTGCTGGGCAAGAGATACCTCTTCAGGTGCCAACTATTTATTGTACCTATGCTCAGACTGGGCAGGGCAGGAGAGGTTTATTTATATGTCAATCAAAGAATTGTGATCAGGAGCCAGGCTCAGGCACCACTGGGTGGGGCAGATTGCTTCCAGTGGATGGCACTATGAGCACCCTGCTAGGGAAGCTGCTTGGTGCAGCACAGTCTGCTCAAGGTGTGGGCAATGAGTCAGCACTGGGACCCCTATAGGTGCTTCCCCACTTCTCTCCTCCAAGGCACTGCTACAAATTCTCCCCATGTGTTTCTAGTCCTCTCTGTCCTCCCTCTGATGGAGCTTAGGGTAGGTAGGTACCAATGTATTTTTGCTGTGGTCACCCTAGTAGTCCTCTGTCTCCAGTGCTCTTTCAGGCTAGTAAATTCCATGACTTTCCGCTCTTCTCAGCTGGATGCTGCTCTACTCTCCACCATGTTGCTGGAGGCTGGGACACCCAGCTGGGGGACCAGAACCTCCCTTCTCAGGTGGGGCCCCCAGCTCCGTTCCTTTGGCTGCTGCCTCTGGTGGGGTAATATGTCTGTTTTAATATAAAGATGTTCCTATTACTGGGTCAAACATTAAGTATACATTGAACATTAAGTTCTATGTATAAGGTCTCAGAATGACAAAGAAAATGATTTCTTCTAGTCAATTATAGTCAATGAAGACAGATATATCTAATTTCTAGTAGTAAAAGTGAAATTCTATGTCAGAAAAATTATCTATGTTCTATATTTTCACTGCACATTGCATGTCAGCATGAATTGCATACAACAGTAGTCAAGGAATGGAGTTGTCTTTAACAAGCATATTTTCAGTAGTTTTATAACATATGTAATGAGTCTCTGTCTTAAATATAAAAGAAAAATTGAGTGCTGACTTCTTTTTTTAACTTCTGTTGTAATGACTTAATTTATCTAAGCACATGGTTGTTCTTCAAACTCTCCTTTTCCACCTACTGCTAGAAATGTCTTGCCTATTGACTTTAGCACCTATTCAATGGTGTTAACACCAATTAGTGATACACAAAAGGCTGGTTTTTATTTTAATAACAGAAAGTTTAACTATTGCAGAACATTTGCACATCCAGCCCTGCACAAACCTATGATCTCATGATCTTTGATCTGTTTGATCTGTTCCTATAAGGCTAAATTCATAAGTTCATTTTCCTCACCAATGTTGAGGAAAATCTCTGAACAAAAATAAGTAATTTAACCTTAACTAGAATGACAAGATCTGTGAAACTAATGTTATAAGGCAGGCATTATTATATTTAGTAGACTTTTTCCCGAAGAGTTTCCTACAGTTTAATTATAATCTGTTATTTTTTAATATAATACATCCAGCAATAACTAATGAAATAAAAGATAACAAACAATATTAGCAAATGTTTGCTTTTGATCTCATTTCTAGTTCAACTATAATTGAAGATCATGCAAATGTGTATTCATTAATTTTATACAGATACAAAAATCATGTTCATTTATGAAACTATGGAGTTATTTTGACATCAGATAATTCAGAACTAACAAAAACTCAGAGTTGCAAATTATTTATATTTTCCAAGGCAGAAAGAATGAGCTAAAGAAAAACTATACATAAGTATATAAGTCTAAATGCATGAATTCATGCCATTTACAATATAACATTGCACTGGTTCATATGGTAACTACTAAGCATGTGTGGCTAGTGAGCACCTGAAATGTGAATGGTTCAAAATAAAATGTGTGGTAAGTGTAAAATTCACACTACTTTTTGAAGACATTTAATACAAAAGAAAGTAAGAATAGTTTGCCAATAATTTGCATGATAATAACATATTGAAATGAAAAAGATAACATTCTGGAGATGTTATTTAAATGAAATATGTTATTAAAATTACCATTTAAAAATGTAGTTGCTGAAGAACTTAATTTTTAATGTTTTTGTTTTTATTGAATTTATTGGGGTGACATTATTTAACAAAATTATACAGGTTTCAGGTGCACAATTCCAAAATATATTATATGTACACTGCATTGTGTGTTTACCACTCTAAGTTAAGTGTCTGTCTGTTACCACTTATCTTTCTTCTAACCTTCACCTCCCCTAACCCTTCCTCCTCTCCCATGCAATCATCAATCACCCTGATGTCTGTGTTTATGAGTTTTTTTTATTTTTTAATTTTATTGTTGTTGTATTACATCCATCCCCTTTCTGCTCTCCTCTGTCCCCCTCCCCACCCATCCATTGCCCCCAAAGTCAATCCCACCCATTATCCATGTCCATGGTTCCTTTATACTAGGTTCTTGTCTAAACAGCTCCCTTTCCTTACTTCTTCCTCCCCCCTCCCCCAATCGCCTTCCCCCTGACCACCGAAGGCCTATTCACTGTATTCATATATTTGGTTCTGTATTGCTTGTTGTTAGATTTGTTCATTATTGTCCTGTAATGGGTAAGATCATATGGTATTTGTCCTTCACTGACTGGCTTATTTCACCAAGCATAATACTCTTCAGTTCCATCCATGTTGTTGCAAAAGGTAGGAGTTCCTTCTTTCTTTCTTTCTTTTTTTTTTTTCAAATGTTATTGTT
>PVIW01010757.1:0-42013 GCA_004026585.1 Noctilio leporinus
AGAAAGAAGGAACTTGTACCCTTTGCAACAACATGGATGGAACTGGAGAGTATTATGCTTAGTGAAATAAGCCAGTCAGTGAAGGACAAATATCATATGATCTCACCCATTACGGGACAATAATGAGCAAAACTAAGAACAAGCAAAACAGAACCAAGTATATGAATACAAGGAATAGGCCTTCAGTGGTCAGGGGGAAAGAGGTTGGGGGGAGGGGGGAGGTAGAGGCAAAGAAGAGGAGCAGCTTAGACAAGAACCTAGTATAAAGGAACCATGGACATGGTCAACAGGTGGGATTGACTTTGTGGGGAATGGGTGGGTGGGGAGGGGGACAGAGGGGAGCAAAAAGGGGATGGATGTAATACAACAACAATAAAATTTAAAAAAAAAAAAGAAATGAATACTCAAAAGTCAAACAAACAAACAAACAAACAAAAAACCATGAATACAGCAGTGTAATTCATTGTCTAGATTCTTTTTTTTTTTTTTTTAATATTTTTAAAAAGATTTTATTTACTATTTTTAGAGAGAGGGGTAGGGAGAGAGGCAGAGAGGGAGAGAGACATCAATGTATGATTGCCTTTCACCTGCCTCTAACTACAGATCTGGCTGGAGACCTAGCTTGCAACCTGGTTATGTTCCCTGGCTGGGGAATCAAGCCAGCAACCTTTGGGTTCACAGGCAGGCACCTTATCCACTGTGCCACCAGCCAGGGTGACTCTTAATAGAGTTCAATGTGAAGTTCTGTACTTGAACACAAAATGAAACAGTGTAAAAACATAAAAAAGAAACAAATGTGGCTTTACAGCTAAAGAAGAGAAACATTCTAATGACTGTGAGCTGAATCAATGGAGTCTACAGTGTGTTGACAAGAAACAATAGACAAGAAACAGAATTATAGGAAACAATGCCTACATTAAAGAAGAAAAGATCTAGATACAGAACATGGCAGCAGGGACACAAAACTCTTTTTTGGACTTTAACAAGTTGGAATTTATTCAGTGGAGAACAACAAGGATGGTGTGAGGACTGGTAGTGATGTCCTAAGAAAGAATAACAATTGCTGAGTGGCCAACTAAAGCTAGAGACCATGAGTTTGAGGAGATATAAAAGGCGGTATCTGACTCAACTTATCTAAAGTTGGAAATTTTTACCCAAGTGCTTTTGGAAGAACAAGTGGGCAAAAGAATTGAGTCAGTCATAGAGGAATGGCAAGAGTGCTTCTTTTTGTGGTTTATATTGAAGGGGCTGAGTTCAGGAAGAAGGGACGAACTGAGGCAATGGACCACCAAATGAGGTCAAAGACCAAGAGTCACAGGAGGGAGGATGTGGGAGGAAGAGGGACTGGTAGAATAAAATAAAGAATTTAAGTTTGAGTTCAGATTTGGCATGTGCAATAATTTTCTTTCTTAGATAATTTGGACTGCTTTAACAAAAATACCATAGACTGGGAGATGTATAAACAATAAAAATTTATTTCTCACAGTTCTGGAGGCTAAGACATTTATGATCAAGATGCTGGCAGATTCAGTGTCTGGTAAGATCTCACTTCCTGGTTCATAGATGTGCTATGTCCTCACTTGGCAGAAAGGGTGAGAGCTCTCTGGGTCTCTGGTTCGTTTTCTCTCTCTCTCTCTCTCTCTCTCTCTCTCTCTCTCTCTCTCTCTCTCTCCCTCTCTCTCTTTAAGATTTTATTTATTACTTTTAAAGAGAGGGGAAGAGAGAGAGGCAGAAAAGGAGAGAAACATCAATGTATGGTTGCCTTTCACCTGCCTCCAGCTATGGACCTGGCTGGAAACCTGGCCTGCAACCTGATTATGTGCCCTGGTTGGTAATCAAACTGGGGACCTTCAGGTTTGCAGGCCAGTGCCTTATCCACTGTGCCACCAGCCAGGGCTGGGTCTCTTTTATATGGGCACTAATCCCATTCATGAAAGCCAACCTCATGACCTAATCACTTCCCAAAGGCCACACCTCCAAATACTGTTGGAATTAGGATTTCACCAATTAATTAGGAGTTAGGATTTCAACGTGAATTTTGAGAGGACACCAACATTCAGTCCTCTCAACAGAGAATAAAGTCAACATATGGTATTGGTGACATAAACTAAAAATGTTTCTTGGATTCAAGTTGGTCATGGAACTTGAATGCTAGACATTGGACTGGATATCTTCATAGGTTTTAAAGTGACAGAACAATTATTGGATTAAGAGTGGGAAAAACATGAGTCAAGAGCCAAAGTCCATAATGATTTAAGGGTATATTCAGGAATAGGGTCATTAAAGATAAAAATTAAAAGTGCTTGAGTATATAACCTAAGGGCAGGAACCTCAAAGGAGGGATATGTTTTGAAAATGAGGTAATGGTCAACCAATAGTAATGGAATGTTTGTTTCTTAGGAATGCCGTAAGAAATTACCACAAATTTAGTGGCTTCTAACAACAGAAATTTATTTTGCCATAGTTCTGGAGGCCAGAAGTTCAAATTTAGTTTTTTGGGTTGGTTTTTTTTTTTTTTTTTTTTTTTAAATAACATTAAGGAGCAAACAGAACTACACTTTCTCTTGCAGACTGTAGAGCAGAATCTGCTGTGGTCTCCTTGTTTCAGATGGCTGTTGGTATTACTTATTTTGCAGCCTCTTATCTCCAGTCTATACCTCCTGGTTACATTGCTTTCCCCTCTTCTCTCTGCACATGTCATCATATCCCTCTCTGTCTTGCTTTTATAAGGCTAAATGTGACTGTATTTGGGATCTAACTGAGTAATTCAAATAATCCCCCCATCTCAAGATCTTTAATGTAATCACACCTGCAAAGAACGTCCCTCTCCTTCTTACTTTCTTCCCTTCCTCCTCCTCCCCCTTCTCCTCCTCCTTTTCCTTCTTATTCTTCTCTCTGCATCTCTATCTATATAAGGTAAAACAAAATCTTTGATCTTTGGGGGTGCATTTGTTCAGTCTACCACAAGTGGTAATGTAGATGTGGCATCAATGTTCCTAGGAAAGAGCTAGAATTTTGTTAGACCAGGAGTCTACAAAAGACATCCTGTATGGCAGTGCTTGTTTTTAGTAAACAAAGTTTTATTAGAGCACAGCCATGCCAACATTTTTACATATCATTGGCTGCTTTCCTTCTATAAAGGCAGAGTTGAATAGTTGGGACTGTAACCATATGTCCGTCAAAGCTGAAAACATCTACTATCTTGCCAGTTACAGAAAAAGTTTTTCAATTCCTCCATTAGACCAAGAATGTGACAGAATCCTATCAGTGAAATGGCAAGGTTTTCATTCACAATTGATTGATGGTCATGTATAGATAAGGTCAGTGGGAGAAAAACCTGCAAAATGCCACTGAATTTTACAGATAGATTTTGATAATTTAGGATAAGAATATTTTATTAAAATGGTGAATGTAGAAAACAAGTGTTTAAAAAAATGCTGCCCTGACCTGGTGGCTCAGTTGCTTGGAGCATTGTACCATACACTAAAAGGTTGCAGGTTTGATTCCCGGTCAGGACACATACCTAGATTGTAGGTTTGATCAGGCCCCAGTTGGGATGAGTATGAGAGGCAACCAATTCATGTTTTGTTCTCACGTCAATGTTTTTCTCACTCTGTCACCAGATCTAAAAATCAATCAACATATCTGCAGGTGACCATTAAAAGAAAGAAGAAAATGCAAATAAAATGGATGTTAGTAAAATATTTTGCTATTTGCCTAATGAAACATACTCATTATCATAGATATATATAAATGTATATTAACTAATTACATAAATTGGTAAAATATATTTGCTTAAAAGTATATTTCAAGAAGTTTGTGTATGAAATTTTTAAAATTAGGCTGAGAGTATAATAATGTTCAGGATAAAAATAATGTCTTATGATATTGTTGATTAAGTCAAAAAAATTAAAAAGGAGACAAAGAGGCAAGAGAGAGAGATTGAAGGAAAAAGAAAAGAATGGGAAAGTAATGAGTGATGCATCCACCCAAAAGCAACAGAGAGGCTGGAATCAAGACCTCAGGGAGAAGAATTCACCTGAACAAACAAGCTGGAGCCTTGTTTCTCTCCAGGACACTAAGGAGAAGGAAATGCATAGACATACTGACAAACCTTGAGGTAGAGATACAAACAAAAAAGATTTTGAAACTTTATAACAGGTGGAATGTGTGTAATCATAGATTTTAAAAACACAAGGGTCTACATAGAATCCTTATTAAATTGAAACCCTGGAGGGTTTGGTGAGAAATTTTACCAGAAACCCAATGAGTAGAGTCATTGGCTGAGTGTAAGGAAGTTAAAACTGGGACTTGGCTGTGGAAAATCTGTTTAACAGCTGTTGTAGGGAATGCATGGAGGGATTTCATGAGAGGCCATGAAAGGGTTTAAGCTCCACTGGGAGCATGAATTTGACCTAGTCAGTAGGGAGGTGGTGTGTATGTGTGAGTATGTGTATGCATGTAAGAGAGAGTGGGAGAGGGTGGGACTATCTGTGTCTTAAAAAAGTTAAAAAGGGAAAGTGAATTACAGAAAGATATACAGATAGAGATGGAGACTGAAACTGAGAGAGGCAGAGAGAAAGAGAGTAAGACTCCCTGACAGTGTTCTGCAAAACTGAGGAGCTTCTGAAGTATGTGGAGAAAGGCCTCTCTCCAATGTGCACAGCTTACTACAGCAGGTATGGCCAAAAGTTAAAGGCACAGGGATTCCTAGAGGTACAACAGCATTACCATGACTGGTTTCATGTTAGTAAAGCAGAAAAAGACAGGTGCCTGGGAAAATAAGGTATCAGAGAGAATCTTTTTCTTTACTCTTAGATCTTTGGTGAATAAAACAGTTTCTGGTGTGTAAATATTTCATGACTAAATAAATGAAAAGTTACATTTTTGAGAGCCTAAATGTAGCAAGCATCCTTTAAAAACTCCCCAAATTGTGTTATTATTAGCATGCTACACCTAACCCTTACCCTCAATTGACGAAACACTGGGCCCAGAGATGTTTTAGAATTTGCCAGAATAGCTAGCTCATAAGGGGCAGAACTGGGATTCAAACCCAGGTTCACCTGGCCCTGAACCTTTTCCATTCTCTTAAACTTCTGATAAACTTGTTCAGGTATGAGGAGGGCTACACACAATAATGGTTATAATGTGTGGCATCTACTGTGGTTTTTCACCATTATTTGAAGCTCTGAGTTTGTGACTTTTGTGAAAATCAATGTCATTCATATATATTCTCCTCATTTTTCTCTCTACTTCTATATAGAGCCTGTTTGTTCAAACTTTCTGGCAAGCAGAGGCCCCAAGGTGCTAGGGTCAGGCCTGCCCATGGCGATGGGCTGGGAGCAAAGGGAGGACAGAGAAAAGCATCCATGGGGAACAGTTGGAGGCCATGGAAACAGTCTAAACAAAGAATCACAAAGAAGCAATCCAAAGGAACTGGGCAGAAAAGTGAAACTCATGGACTGAGGAAGGGGAACTGGGATGGGGAAGTCAGCAAGCCTTGAGGTGCTGGGGCCAGTAAGAGGCAGAACATCCAGAATGCTAAAGACTCTGCTTCCCAGACCAGGCCTTCCTGAATAGATGGCTTCATTCCCACCAGTGGATTGTAAAAGAAGTCATAAAGGGAACCAAGTCAATTGGACAATGCTAAAAATAGTTCCTTTTAAGTGACCCCAATCACCTATCCATAGTATAATACAGTCTTCCTCAGTGTCATGTTATAACTCATGACTGTTTCTCCTACTGTATCCAATGTCAGGCTCTGAATTGTTTTCTCATGCACCCATCTTTTCTCTCTGCTATGAGTTTGCCCTCACCTTTTGCTATTCACTGCTTTGAAAAATGTATACATATATCTAGGGTTGCATGGCACTTTCCCTTTGTGATAAAGTGCAATTAACCTGATGACAGCAGCTGCTCATGCTCCACTGGGCTCATTTAGGGAAGGCCCCTACACTTGCCGAAAGCTGAGTATTCCAGGGTGCAATTTCTTTTCCCAAGTAAGGCCTTTTCAGGTCTGTCCTGACTGAGTTGTTTAAACAGCTATAATTATACTGTGGAGCCTGAGCAACCCGGTCTTCTCCAGCCTCTTACCTTTAGCTCTTAGGACAACAAGTTAAACAAGTTAGCATCTTTGTTTGCACCTATGACCATGGCCAATCTCACCCACCTTCAACTGGCCCCTGTTTTCAGGGTGAGCCTGCTTTTGATCAAGGAGAACTTTGAAATGATTCAGTAAAACAGGAAGTTTTATACATGTGTTCTAGTCCCTCGGGGCCATTGAAAATTGCAAGTCGGCTATACTTCTAAGGAATTTGTGGCTGAACAAATCAATCAGTTTCCACAACATAATCATCCACCTTCAGAGTATGCTGCTGAATGTCAGCAGGGCACTCAGGCCAGACTTCAGAGTCCTGAGTGGAGAAGAAGCAGAAGTAGCATCCATATCACAAATCAATCAACCCAAAGGCTTTTCAAGTGAATAAAAAAGGCAATCAGCAGCCAGACTCTGGACTGTTTTCTTCTCCATGTCTCCTTGCTCATCCCTGCTTTCAAGTGTATGCCCGTGTCTCTAAAAACAAAAATAATAAGGGCACTCAGGTCCTTCAAGCAAAGCAAAATGCGATCCCTTTGTGGCTGCTGCATCAATAAGTGAATGGCACTCCCTCAACTCGAGAAGAGCAATATCAGATGTGCTTGGGGATTTTAATAATACTGTTATTAAGGACTAGACCAATGGAGAAATTTGTTTTTCCTGTAACACCTGGAGCAACAAAAGTCCAGAGAGAGCAGGGAAAAATAGTTTTTCTTAGGTTTGTCTTTGAAATTCATTTTCTACCCTTAGTAGGGACCTGTCAATCAAACTCCTAAAATAAGAAAATGGTCATTTTTACTAAAAAGCATCTGAGAGAACACCTGGAGTTTCACTTAGGTAGAAATGAGTATTTTTACATGCTCAAAGAAAGGGGAAAACACCTTAGAGGTGTTTTAGAATTTCTTCTGAGAAAATTAATAACCTATGGATGCATAGCTCATCACAAAGTAATGAATACAAGTCATGTCTAATACAGGTCATCTTCTTCTGGGTCAATTCTGTCATCTAAAATAGAAGTCTGGCCCTGGATGGTGGCACAGTGGATAAAGCACAGGCTTGCAAACCCAAAGGTCGCTGGTTCGATTCCCAGCCAGGGCACATAACCAGGTGGCAAGCCAGGTCTCTAGCCATGTCTGTGGCTAGAGGCAGGTGAAAGGCAACCATACATTGATGTCTCTCTCCCTTGCTGCCTCTGTCCCTTCCCCTCTCTCTAAAAATAATAAATATTTTTTTAATAAATAAAATGATATCTTACTGAGTTTCTACCCAACTGAAGTTTAGTTCCTAAAAGTTCTTATTTCAGACATAAATGCAGAAACGATTCCATACCAATCCTTTTGTGTACAAGCTAAACACATTCATATTTGTTTCCTTCTTCCCTTGCCCCCAATCCTCCTTGCTTTTCCTTTCCATCTTATAAAGGAGTAAGTTTTATAAAAAAAAATTTTAAAAACCTTTGTATATTTTAGAGAACCATGGAATATTAAAGTTGGAAGGGATTTTAGACATCAGTCAGTTCCCTCTTTTTTATAGACATGAAAGTTGAGACTCATATACATTGAAACTTATCCAAATTCTACACCTAGTTAGTGGCAAAGCCAGAAATAAAACACAGGCCTTTCACCATCCAGCATGATGCTCTATCCACTGCACCAGGGATTTCCAAAATTGCTCGATTATCCAAATTACTATGGGCCCTTGTGAAAAATACAGACCCCAGGTCTTCTCTGGAGATTCTGAGTCAGTTATAATAATCTTCCCAGGTGATTCTTAGGACCAGGCATTGCTTGAGAAACACTTCATGACAATTTTATACTTTTTTCTCAAAGGGGGATTCTCTTTCACCATCTGCAGTGGATACCTTAGATGGAAGATCAAGGAGCAGGGAGAGGGGAGAATTTGGCTCATCCTGACTTTTGGCAGCCCAGCTGTCTCAAGGAGAGACAAGCAGGAAATAGAGAGTCACTTCCAGGCATGACCACTATAGTTCCCAGTGGTTTTTCCCTTGTTCAGATTCCCATTATTTATTGTCACTTTGTGTAGCAATCTCATGTTGCCTATTATTGAGTAAGTTTTCTATCCATATTTATATTCCTTGAGCACATTAATAAGTTAGAAAAGTATAAAGAAGAGAAAGAATGTCTAATTCATCCTTATGTAACATTACCTTGTTAATTACTTGATTCAAGGCATAGTTTTACTTCCAATTTGTAAGACAAAAGACAGGAGAATATTTCTCTCTTCTCCTGTCATAGTCACCCAAAAGCAACTAAGAGAATTAAAAAAATAAATGTACATTCTGTCTTTACAAAAAAATAGTAACATCTGCAAAGTCAATAATGTATGAGAAAAAGCTGCCAAATACTGTGAAAGAAAAATAGAGGGGCTGGATGACAGAGAGAGAAGATGCTTGTCATTGCATACTTCAGGCTCAGTCAGGAGAACACTAGCTTTTTAAAATATCTGCACCCTGGCTGGTATGGCTCAGTGGATTAGTGCTGGCCTGCAAATCCAAAGGTCGCTGGTTTGATTCCTAGTCAGGGCACATAACCAGGTTGCAAGCCAGGTCTCCAGCCAGGTCCCTAGCTGGAGGCAACTCTACATTGATGTTTCTCTCCTTTCCTTCCTCCCTCCCTGCCCTTCTCTCTAAAAATAATGAATTTTTAAAAAAATCTTAAAGTATCTGCCACATCTACACCCTGATTAGAGCAACAAGAAGAGCTGGTGGTAGTAGCTGTTCCAGATCTGTTTGGTTATAAAGAAGAGTAAGGCAGGAAGCTGAATGGGGAATCATACATGAATGCCATGTTTCCAGAAATGGATGCATAGTTGAGGCAGGATGGAGGAAAAAGTCTATGTATTGTGGGCAACCCTTTAGCTCCTGCCTTCATTGAATAAAGAAATATAAAGGCTTAAGTAAACAGATCACACATACAATCTTTTTTCATAGGGAGAATTCCTGCTAGCCCGGAACTCACCTGATCCAAAGATGAAAAGGGAGGAGGAGGAGGAGGGAGAAGAGAAGGAGAAAAAGGGGAAGAAGGAGGAGGGGGAAAGAGGAAGTGGAGGAGAAAGAGGAAATAGTATAGAATTGTACAATTTTAAGAAAAAAATGAAACAAGCACTCATCAGAAAAGCAAATACACAAGCAGGTAAAAAAGTATGACTAAAATACATAATCACACATGCTCAAAACAAACAAAAAATACTAGATCATGAAATTATTTTTATAAAACAAGAGTTCTGTAGTAATTTTTAAAAAACTCAGAAAAGATATATTAGAAGAAGTTAAAATCTGAGCTAGGAGAGATCAGGAAATAAGCAGAAAATTACAAAATATTGTCTCACAGATGAAGGTGATATTGGAGGCAACAGTATATCTGATCCAATTCATCATTCCAACACCACACTGATCATTTTGGAACTCAAAGATAATCAAGTATTCCTGGGCTGAGTTTTCCATGCCTCCTCATTATCTACAAATTAAAATCTAAAATTCTGTGTACAGAATATTAACCTTTGCCTGTTCTTTAGCTTCACCTCCCCATGACCAAGTCACCAATTTTTGTGAATTGGTCAAATGCTACAGGTAATTTGACAATTATTTGTAAAATCAAGAAGCTGTTTCTTTGTTGTAGTTTTTGCTTCTGTCGTTCTCTTATCTCCAGGTGTGTCCTACAACTACTAAAACCCAACTCATAATTGCCTCCAATCTAAGACCTTCCCTCAAAATGCCTCCTTCACCAACATTCACACAGGCACCACCAGGCCCTACCTTCTCTATTCTATTCCTAGAACTTATTGTACAAGTGCTCACCACATTGTTATAACTCTTAAAATGGGTGTCATTTTGTTTCATGATCAAGTTAAGAGAATCTGTGTTTCATAGTACCCAGTGCCATGAGTCCCATATAATTGGAACCTAATGAAACTTTGTTGAATTAAAAAGGTCCTTAAGAAGGTCCTTTTCTGTTTTCTTGTAAGATATTGGAGATTACTCCATATACTTACAGCTAATTTATACTGCCCTCCTCAAAATGTCATGATATCTATAATTTTGCTACCAACATTTAAGACCTTAGAGGATATGCATATATGGCATTACAATGCAAATATCAAGATGAATATGTACAAAACTGAATTCACCACCTTTCAACCAATCCAGCTTCCTTTTCCATCCTTCTTCCTTTTTGTCAGTAGCATTCCTGATCTTGACACTCCAATATTTTGGGATCCATCAGTTTCATCCTTCTATTTGACTCCTTCCTTAACATTTCTTATTCCATAATATTTCTTACATTTTCTTTTTTCTTTTTTCCTATTTTCAGTGCCACCCCTATTTGCTCCTTTGCTTCAGTAGTTTTCAAAGTAATCTCTTTGGCTAAATCTCTGGTATGTAATTGATCCATATAAAATATATTGAAAGCACTCTTTCATAAAGTAATTTTCATAATTCATGAACTTACACATTTCTTTTTATCTCACACCAAAAAATCTTAGCTCTTTTATAATTTGTCCCCAAATTTACAAATCCAACCCATGAAATGTAAGTCTCATATTAAGGTTTTCTCTTTTTTTAAGTTAGCCTCATTCTTTACCCAGTAAGTCATGTTCCCACCTACGTTCATACTGCTTCACACCAAAGTAGCCCACAGTTTCATTGACTGTTCACACAAATCTTACTCATTCTTCAAGGAATAACTCAGATTCTGCATGAACTCTGTTTGAATACCCCAAGTGATATTGATCTTGACCTTCTCTGAATTCTCACATGATACCTTTAACATATATATTTTATCACTTCCTAACCACAGTTCATGTCTTAATACAGTCAGGTTACTATAACAAAATAGCACTAACTTGGTGGCTTATAAACAAGAAAAATCAATTTCTCACAGCAATGAAGGCTGGAAGTCCAAGATCAGGATCAACATAGACAGTAAAGGGTCTATTCTAGGTCACACAATTTCATTGTGTTCTCATAGAGTAGCAGGGAAAGGAGATCTCCACAACCTCTTTATAAGGACACTAATTCCTTTTAGGAGGCCTCTACCCTCATGACTTAAATGCCTTCCAAAGATGCCAATCTGATAATAAGGTGAAATCTTCACCTTTGGGGAGTGAAGATTTCAACATGAATTTTGAGGAGACCAAAACATTCTCTCAATAGCAATTCAGGGGTTCATCTTAAAGGTCACCAAATATATGTATGAATAGAAAGGGTAATAAATATCCCAATGATTAGAAAAAACTAAAAGCAGCTAGAGCTGTATTTATTGTTCTCTCTCTAACATGCTCTTTTTCACATCTGAATTTTCACCATGTCAATCACAGCTACAGGAGGAATTAACACCCAGCAAGTTGTATAATTGAGTTTCAGTAAGTGGTCTACATAAATTTAGAAGCTTTAGTTAAAATGCAAATTGTGTATAAATGGATAACTGTGCAAATTTAGCTTCCTATTATTTCTAATTTTCTTTGACATACTTGGGGAATAATTGGAGGCCCATCCTCACCTTTACTACACATAAATCATATTTTCACTTGAGAAAAATCATTTGTGGGACAAGGTATCCACTTCTGAAACTTATATGTGATCACATACCTTTTCATTAATTGATATATTGTAGCTGTGGTGTTTGGGTTTGGATGGTAAAATATATAATAGGTACAGGGAGAGGTCTAGGGCCCTGAAAAACAAAGACAAGGTCATACACCAAATGGACTTGAGTGACAATGGTTAAACTATATATTGAAAAGAGGTGGAGTTGACTTAGCCCAATGTCTTGGTATTATCCAACACACTGGTCAGGAAACAATCTCTTTCCTAAGCCTCTTGTGTATCCTTTGTCAGATCATATGTTCATCAGTTGCTTCCTAGATTTCTGGGAAGATCTCTCAGGAATATTTCTCACCAAGATTCTCTAAATTCTGTGGGTCTGCTTGATAGAAAAGTTAACATTAATCCTGAGATGTTAACTTAAGTCTTAAATTTCAATAACTCTCATCAACATTACCTGAAAAGCTGAACTGTACCCTTATGATTCACCTAATGAACAGTTTTTGCAAATCTGGATGATAATGATATAATAAAATCAAAACCAATTTATTATAAAGAATGTATATTTCAACTTTCATTGAACATTAAAATTTTTATTCTTTAATCATATGATTTCTATTTGCTTGAAATAACATGGGGAAAATTTATAGAGTGGAGTTCTCAGAGTACAAGCTCTGGATTAAAATCTAAGAAATGCCAGGTATTAGTTCTA
The DNA here is from genome assembly GCA_004026585.1 of Noctilio leporinus. Lineage (NCBI taxonomy): Eukaryota > Metazoa > Chordata > Mammalia > Chiroptera > Noctilionidae > Noctilio > Noctilio leporinus. Next base: position 12,367 of record PVIW01010757.1, read on the forward strand.
TGCCATTGGAAAAATTACTTATTAGCTCTATGCCTTTGGAAAAATTATTTAATAACTATGTTCTTTGCTTCTTCACCTACAAGATAGGAAGGATATTGATTAATATTTACCTCTGATAGTTGTGTCGATGATTAAAGAAGATAATACCTGTAAGATAGTACCTACAACAATGCTGGTTCAGTATTATGATCATATTCTAAATATAGATCTGTTAAATACCAATTCACCTAAGAGTTCAAGGTCTCATGTATAAGAAAGATCATAGTTATAAAATAATTCTTCTAATAAATTTTTTAAAAAGATTTTATTTATTATTTTTAGAGACAGGGGAAGAGAGGAAGACAGAGAGGAAGAGAGATATCAATGTATGGTTGTCTTTCACCTGCCTCCAGCTAAGAACATGGATGGAGACCTGGCTTGCAACCTGGTTATGTGCCCTGACTGGGAAGCAAACCAGTGACCTTTGGGTTCGCAGGCCAGCTAATAACTTTTAGTTTTCTGGCTAGCTTTCATCTTCTGTTTGCCTTTTTAATATCTGAATTACTGAGCAAAGCTGGAGATAACACATGGAATTTGTCTCTATAGTCAACTGGCCGAGGCTCAAATTCTGGGTCTGCCATTTGCTCTGTAAACTCAAGCAGATAAGTAAATGTTCATGAATCTTATTTTCCCCTTCTCTTGATTATCTCATGGAGTTTGTTTAAAATTATAATTAATTGTAATAGATAATGTATGTTACAGAGTTTAATGGTAACATGCCATTAGCCCTCCAAGATCAATATCAAAGATGGAAAAAGTATGGAAGACATGGAAAATAAGAAATGAAGGCCATGTGGAGATAGAAGCAGATTGAAGTGATGTAGCCACAGACCAAGAAATGCCAGGAACCACCAGAGGCTGGAAGAGGCATGGAAAGATTCTCCCCTGGAGCCTCCTGCCATCCATCTATCTAAATGATAGAATACATTTCTGTTGTCTACTTTCTGTTGCAAATGTTTGTTGCCATAACAAATGTTGGCCATTCTGGGAAACAATACACTGAGAAACACTGAGTGTGAGTTCTCAGCAGGCCATGCTGCCAGCAGCTGGACAGCAAGCGCACCTTTGTTTCAAAGGAGGGATCTGAGAAATACACCTCAGCATCCACCACACCATAAACACACTTTTTCTTAAATGTGCCTCATTCTTTGTAATGACTGTTCTGTTCTTTGTTAAGTCCCCTTCAGTATCTATCTTGCATGCAATGCATTTTTATGGAGCTATTGTCAAGGACTATGTTAGGCTGTGGGCATGGCTGAACTGATTGAAGCAGTCATTGCCCTACAGTAGCTTAAAGCATGAAAGACAAATAAGGAATGTTAAAAAGGGTCTAAGGCAGGGGTGTCAAACTCATTTTCACCCAAGGCCACATTAGCTCATGGTTGCCTTTAAAGGGACGAATGTAATTTTAGGACTGTATAAATGTAACTACTCTTTCACAGTTAATCAAGCCGGGTATAAACAAGGTGCCAGGCAGAAGGTGCTAGGCTGGATAAAACAAGGTGGAGGGTTGGATTTAGCCCTCGGGCCTTGTGTTTGCCACCCATGGTCTTAGGGCTTTGATGAACACATATACAAAGGAGAATCATGAACCGAAAAAAAAAAAAAAAAAAAAGGAATGCAGCCTGAAGGTTGGTGAGAGGAAAGAGTGACTTTTCATTGAGTCTCAGTAAAGAGCTGGTGGGGTACAGTGAAGACAGTGGGTTGAGGCATCAGGACAGGCTGTGAACATCAAAGGCCCTGTGTCTGGGCATCTCCTAGTGTAGTAATGGCCCTGCCTCCAATCCACAGGCCGGATCAATTATGTCTGAAAGCATCTGAGCTCCTCACAAATCTGTCCTGTGTCATATGAATAAGTTTGATAACCACTGCTCCAATATTCTGTTAGACTAATGCAACCATGCACATTTTTTATTTTTTAATGTAACTACTATATAAAGAATAATGCATGGATGCACTACGCCCATATGTGTATACTTATATATAATATATACATAAATATATATTTCATTTAACAGTAGTTTCTCTCTGAATCTTTGTAGGTATCCTGATCAGTTTTAACAATGAACAGATAAAATATATGCTACTGTTCTTTTTTTGTTTTTTCTGCTAGCACTTACAGTTAGATTTCTTAGCACAAGAGTCTATACTCTAAATACTATCAGGATTCAAGCCCAGAGCCATCTGTGTTAACAGCTGAAAGTAAAAGCAATCAATTGGCACCAAACATCTAAAAGGATTAACAGCAATAAAATCCAGCCTTGGATGGAGCACCACCCTGTAAACTGGTCACCAACTATTATTCCTGGTTCTGAAGGTAATTATAGCATCTGTTTCTTGAAGTTTCTGAAACCAGTGCATGCCTGGCTTCTATTCTGTGAATAAAGAGCAAGTGGCTTGGAGGGGAGTGGCACAGGGCTTTGAGAAGAGCCAGCCCAACCCCCCTGTAGGTCAGAAGTAAAGAACAAACAGCTGCTTCTTCAATAGACTCACTCTTCAGGCTTCTCCATGACCCTTGCACTCATTGGACAGCAAGCTGCCAAGAAGAGCCTAGTGTGGGATTTTATGCAGTGGGAACTCCAGCCTTAAAAGTAAATGGACTAGCTTAACTATTAGCTGTCAATCAAAGTTGTTAGGGGGAGTGTTAAAATTCTAATTAGCTTGGGTTTGGTTTTGTTTGTTTGTTTTTACATTCTGTGATCACGCTAGTTTCCTTTGTTAAGTTTACTACATTCAGGAGAACAAAATTCTACAGGCCTTTTATCATACTGGGCCTTTCTAGTCTGTTTTACAGGGGCTCTGGCAATAATCTCAGATCTTGGGTGTAGATTCCCAGTTTCATGGCACCATGCACATGCACATATTGATACCTGTGAGAACTAGTTTAATGTAGTCACAGGTTTCACATAAGGAATAGTCATCAAAACCTAACGAAGCTGGGCACTTTGCTTTCTTCCTGTGCTCTGTGTGACTAGTTCACTAATGAGCTTGACTTTGAAGAAAAACAAATGTGGGGAAGCAACTAAAAGTAGTAAGTGATTGTTCATTTTCTCTCTCTCAAAAAACAAACAAACAACAACAAAAAAACAAGTGATGTAAAGAATAGGAAGTATGCATAAGGAGAATGATTCCTTCAGGATTGCTTCTGTGTTTGTCTCAGATGGTACAGAGACCATAGGAAGAAGTTTCCTGAAATGGACACCAAAGAAGTCCAAAATTTGTAGCTGACCACCAACCTTAATTCACATTCCATTTGTTATGTGCATGAACGTGAGACACCTTCCTTCTCTTGAAACTATTGGCACAGACATTCATCAAGCATTGATCTGCCTGAGCATCAGAAAGTCCACCGGCAGAGCATGTTTCCAGTTGGCAACTCCAGCGTCCATCAAACTTTCACATGAAGGCAGATCCTGTTTCTAACAAAACATACTTCTCAATCATTTGTGTAAAATGTCCACCTTTTGTTTATAAAATATTATCTATGTAAAGACAAAAAGGAGGAAAATAACAGGAAAACAAGCATTCTTAGCCCTGTCAGATAAGTGCAAAATTGGCTTTAACCAACTGGAAGGAAGCTGCATGCATGGTGTCTGGGGAAATCTGCACAAGGACAATCTATTTTAGTGCTAAAATACTGAAGCTGTGCACCTAAAATAGGTGAAAATAACATTCGGGGCCTGAAAAGCTCACATGACCTGAGTGGGAACCTCTAAGACAACTGTTTAGAATCTTTTTTAACTATAGTTAAAATCCAAAATAAATTTAGCAGTTTCAAGTTAGCTAATAGAAAAGTATAATAAGAGGAGTTTCAATGGGGAAATCAATAAGAAGCTCCAGGTAGCAATGTTAGAACGAGAGCATGAAGACATTTACACCAAGGAAATAAATACTCCAAGGTTATAAATACATTGCCCTCAAAACCTAACCCCCTCAAATGCAGCTACATTGGGAGGACTGGTATCAAGGCAACCTTCCAATTAAATTAACTGCTACTGAAAAAAAAAAAAAAAGTAACCAAACTAAATGGCCAACAATAAGAGATTGATTAAATAAATAAATTACAATGTGAATTGTGAAAAAACAAAGTCAGAAAATATTCGTATTACAGTTAAGTAAAAAAAAAAAATTATTTAAAAATACTGGCATTGATAGATCAGTTGGTATAGAGCTACTTAAACATATACATATACACAGAAAAGGAGCTGAAATCAGGAAAACCAAAATGTTAGCAGCAGTTATCAACAGATAAGAAGAATATGGATAATGTTATTTTCTTTGCATTTCTTTCAAATTTTCTAAATTAAATACAAAACAAATATTTGTTTAAATTGCTATTATATCTGTTCTCCCCCCAAAAATGAAGTTGCTATTGCTATTCCTCTTAAAAATAATTTCTTACCCTGGCTGTTGGCACAGTGGATAAGGTGCCAGCCTGCAAACCCAAAGGTCGCTGGTTCAATTCCCCAGCCAGGGCACATAACCAGGTTGCAAGCCAGGTCTCCAGCCAGGTCCTTACCTGGAGGCAGGTGAAAGGCAACCATACATTGATGTCTTTCTCCCTTTCTGCCTCTCTCCCTTCCCCTCTCTCTATAAATAAATAAAAATCTTTTAAAAATATAAATAAATTTCTTTTATTAATGACAAACTTCTAACATTCTAGCTTTCAAGTGAACAGTACATAATTACTGTTATATATTAATAAGCAGTTGCTTATTGATAATAAGTTACTTAAATTATTTTTCATATTAAGAATTGTTTTATATTTTTATAACTTAAGAAAATTTATTAGATGCATATTGGTTTCACTGGAGTTAACAGAGAACAAAAAAGGATGAAATGTTTTAAAACTTTTTCCATGTACAATGTTATACTGTTTCATTTTTACATTGAAGTGAACACCCCACCATGCACAGGTATACACATAGCCAAAATTCCAAAAATTTTAGTCATCTCTAAAAACTTATATTCAGAGTTATGAGTTTTAAAACTATCATAAAGTCAACATACATGGGAAATAAATATGAATTTCCTATAATTAACAATTATGAATTCTGAAAAGCTAAAGCATTTTTTTTTCAGGGATAATTGAATCATCTATGGCACCTTGTTACCTTGTCTTGGCAGATGTTATGTGTAAAAATAAAAACCCAAGTGGCCTATACATAAAATACAGACCCACAAGGTTTGTATGAAGAAACTAGATTTTCAAAATATTTTCCATTTAAATAATTGTAGATGGAGCCACAACATCAAGGCAGGCTGAACAAGAACAAATGGACTCTCTCTCTTGCACTCACATGCAGTTTTACTTTCTTCAAATATTTACTTGTTTCCATTTGCCAAGATAATGTTTTGGTTAAAAAAAAAAAAATTCCTTTGCAAAGGGCAGCTGCAGAAAATCAGATGAAATCTTTTATTTGGACTACCTGTTAATATGTTAATATTCTAAATTCTTATATATGTAATACTGATCTCAACAAGAGATTTCTACTTCAACACACACAAAAAAAAACTTTTATTTTCACTATTCCAATGACTTTTCTGATTTCAACTTAGTGCTTCTTCCCTTAATTATACCTCCTTGATTTCCTTCTATTTTTTCATCACACACACACGATCGTATCTTCTTGAAATTGACTTTTAATTACATTTCTCTTCAGTCAATAGCTTGGAGTAGGCAGGCATGAGTCCATAAAAATACAATCTTTAATCTCAAGGACTTCCTGTCCAGAAAGGCGCCAGAGCGGACCAAATGGCACCAAACAAACGGTGTGACCTGCGGTGGCTCCCAATGTGAATAAACAACTCTGATTAAGAGTTACACTCTCCTAGGGATATTCTCAATGTTTCTGCAGCAGAAACAGCCATCTTGCCAATGCTGAAATTTCAGTTTGTTTCCCCTGGAATAAAATAAAATAAAGCTTGTTCAGGGGGTGAGTGCAGGGGAGTGTTGGATTTCCCTCCCGCAGTCAAAGAAACACAATAACTCTGTTATAGGCCTTCCCACTGGTACCTAGAAACCACCAGAAGAGGGTTGGGGACTGTTTTACTCAAACCCAGCTGTTAGTCTCCTTATAGCTCCAGTGTCCTGAAACGTTTGCCTACTTGTTACCCACCCCCCTTAGCTTTTTAAAGCTCTTAACAAAGTCTCTCTGTGCCACAACTGAAATAGTTCAACCTTAGCCATATGCTTATAAATCCTGTACTTTAGCATATATGTTGAAACCATGCCAATCTAGGTCTTCACACTTCCCTGGAGCCTCTTACTCTGTATTCTCTTCTTTGCTTGTAAGAAACAGATACTCCTCTGAAAACAATAGACTGTAAATTGAGAAAAGTTAAGAATCAACATCAGTTTCTCATAAATCTAATTTCCAATTTCCCACCAGTCTGGATTCTATGTACAAACTCACACACACTCCCCTGTGGGAAATGCTTGTTCATGTTCATAGACCTGCCTCAACTTATTCAGCTGGTTTTTCTCCTGGGTGAAAGGAAATAATATAATTCAGCAAAGGAAATGTAGAAGGAGGTTATTAGAAATGGGTAGATTTATTATGATTTTTTTTTATCCTGCTGGGTGTGAGAGGGGAAATATACTTATCCATAGCAAATGCACATGGACATTTTTCCATGTTAACTTGCAGTTGCCCGGAAAGAACAGATTAAGTCTACATTCTTACCATTCTGTAGAAGAATATAGTAAAAGCATCTAAAAGAAGGTATGATAATATGAGATCATCATTCATAAAGGATAACTGAATATTTAACTCATTTTGATACAATAGAAAAATACAAAATAAAATTTTGTATACACGAATAAAAAGATGACACACATATTGGAATGAAATAGTAAAACTGTAACTGAAAACCTTTTAAGAACTTGCTATTAAAAGGTCACATTCAGTATAAATCCTTTATTTTAGACTTCTTAGATTCAAATTCACCTTACTGAGACAATTTACATATCAGAAGTAGTAGATGTTTTACCTCTTTGGTAAAAATCTTTTTCTTACTTTTGTGACAAAAACAATTAAAATGTATGATGTTGAAAGCTAAGAAACACAAGTAAGTCCTTTAAAAATTTTCCATTCTTTTAGCATACCTGTTGTCCCATCTTTTAAAACCATATGGTGTGGTTAATGTAACTTAAAAACTTATAAAGAAATGTTATCATTTAGATTTATGGGTATAAATAAGTTTCCTTTTGCAACATGACTACTAAGACAGCTCAAATATAATGCTTATGGTATCAAGTAGCATTTAATAATTTAACAAATTTTAGATCTAAGTATAAACAATTTTGATAATAACTTTAATAATAATAAATAAACCTATAGTTGGAAAGTAAAAGATAGAATGTGACTTATCTGCTAACCTTTATCTTTAAAATAAATTAAAATCTTACTAATACAAATATGTCCTGTAATTTTTAAATATATCTTTTGAAAATTAGTTTGTGTTCTCCTGTAACAATAATTAAGGGAGTTTAAAAACTTCTATTTTTTTTTTTTTAAAGTAGAAGTACTGGGAGTAGAGAGAACTCAGTTCAGTAACTAGAACCCTGGGTCTCCATTCTAAGCCAGCATGACTTCACTTCTTTGGGCCTCAGTTTCCCATTCCGTGAACCTCTTCCAGGGCACACAATGTCCATGCCAAAGTCCATACCTAGTGACACACCTGGCACACTGGAACAGCTTTTTCTGCACACAATCCTCCCAAAACCCCAGGAGGCAGGTACCATTTGGTTGAGAAAATCAAGACCCACAGAGGCAGAGCTCTGATTGGCACTCAGCCTCCAGACAAATGGCAGGACCTAAGCTGCTGGATGGCTGCGCACCACTTTTCACTCTGAGACCCTGGATCTCATTTGAAAGAGAACAAGAAAAGGCATTGTGGGCCAGAAATGTCCATAAGGCATGTTCACAAAACAGAGAGACTCCCTCTACAGCCATGCACACACTGGTCTCACCTTCATGCAGTCAACATCTGGGCTAGGACTGGTCATAATATTGGGAAGCTGCTGGATGCAGATACAGAATCAGGAGCAGCAGACGACTCTACCATTTTATCCTGTACCTTTAAGCTTCAGAAACTAATTTTAAAAATAAAACTATGTAGCATACTCAGAAGTGACTATACTTACAATAGCAGATTCACATTTGCAAGATTGACAAGGAAATTGTTCCATAGCCCCAAGAACTATTGTAGTCACCTATGAAAGAGCCATTCAGATTTTCTTGGTTTTCTGCAGTGGTAGTTACAATCTCTAAAAGGTTTAAACAAAGTAGATTTTAAAATGCTTAATGTACTTTATATTATATCACAATTAGTAAGTAAACAGTAACAATTGCAGATGTAAAGAACAGCTCCTTAGATTTCTCCATTCCAAAGTCCCCAGGAGACTCTCAAAACACCTAGTGTTTCCCTGGCAAGGGCTGACTCTGGCCTGTTTTTCTTAAATGTACAAGTCATTGACTTAAAAAAATTAAAAGTCCTACTTATGGAGTGACACAATATTTGGTTTTTCTTTGGTGACTGACTTTATTTCACTTATATGAGGGACTTAAGAGTCATCAGAATCACAGGAATAGAGAGTAGAATATTGGTTGCTAAAGGCTGGGAGGGGAGGGAATGGGGAGCTATTGTTCAATCGTTTTCGGTTTTATAAGATGAAAAGAGCTATGGGGGCGGAAGTTGGGGGATGATGATGGTTGCACAACATTATAAATGTATTTAAACCTACTGAACTATACACTTAAAAATGGTTAGGATGGTAAATTTTATGTCATGTGTATTTTACTATAGTAAAAAAAAAAAAAAAAAAAAAATGGAGTTGGGGGAAGACTAGACAAAAACACACCAACCAGCATTTTAGTACTTCTGTTTGGGTGGTGGGGCTATGGGAATTTTTTCTTTTCCTTGTGCTTGGAATCATTTTCCAAGTAATCCTTTATGGGAAAAATAAACATTAAAAATAAAAATGACAGAATAAAGTCAGGGAAAAAAAAAGATCTACTTGTGGTCTACCACTTATTTCATGGATGGTAGAAACCAAGCTTCCTATTTTTATTAATACATGTTTCTTGCCAAAGTGATACAGAAACTCATTTAAAAATTTTTTAATACAAAATCTTTCACTTTTTAAGCTTGACTTATTTTATTTGAGTAGCTTATAGACAGGGTAATTGCTAGAAGATTTAAGAATTGATATGGTGGTATAATTGTATTATCTTTTACCTTTTGAAATAGCACACTGCTACCAAAGGTCTATTGGGAGTCCCTGTCCCTTTTTCTGTATCACACTTGGCTCTCCAAATGAACAAAATGAACTACACTGAGTGACAAAGGGCTGGATGAGGTTTTCAAAAGAGAGTGAACTCCAGACGCTGTTCCTGCCCAGTGATTCTAACCTGGCATCATCTTGTCATGATGATAAATTGTATATACAATTCAGAGTTGGAGCAGATGAAAGAGTGCAGTTTATTAAAATCTAACTCAGTCCCTTCCCCTTTCCCCTAAAAGGGAATTATTTACCTCTCAATGAAATATAAATTTTTCATAAAAGAAATTTTGAATATTCCAATTTTAGTAACTAAAGCAGTTAAGCGGTTAGGGACATCTAAACTATAGAAATGTTAAGGTTTGTTCTAAATGAAGTTAAAGAAGGCACTCATTTATTTATTCATCACATTCACTGCATGTCTGCTAACTTTCAGAAATGGATTTTCCAAGAAATAGGCTGTAAAAATGAATAACATTTTTCTTCCCATTAAATACTTAATTTGTGGGCAAATAAACCTTATGGTGTGTTGCTGCAGCCCAGACACTTAGAGAAAGTGTTTTAAGATGTGCTATATGATGGCAAGGAGATGGGATGCATTTTGATTTTGAAAACACTTCCAAATTCCCTGATTTTCAAGAGTGTTGAAAAACCCAGATTTCAAAAGGGCAAACCAATAGATGGAGGAAAATAACATAAAAGCTAAAATAAACTTCTTTTATTGACCTTAAACTTTTATTCCAGCCATATTAAAGCAGAATCAAGAGATTTCAGATCCAAAGTCATTGATTTATTTCTTCACTCCTAATTCAGCAACTATTGATGTAACTTTATCATGTGATGGTATTATGGGAACTTCTGGAAAACTATCATTAATAAATTATTCACCCCAAAAGTCATCTTGGTTCTAGAATTCCACCCACAGCATTATATATACCTTTGGTAATCTAACTGGCATTATTCAGCTTTATTAAATAGATTACTTCCAAAAAACCATTCATTAAAACACATTCTGTGTATTACCTCGTTGTGCACTGGACACTTTTCACTCATTGTCACTTACCTCAGTAACATTGCTGAGATGTTGCATATCACTGCCCCACTTTACAATGAACAAACCTGTGTCCTAGGCAGGAAAATATGCCCAATGTCTCACCAATAAGGGGCAGAGCTGGGACTGGAAATCAGGTCTGACTTGCCTGGAGGCCCCTCCCATTTCACTTTACCACACCATCCACTAAATAAAAAAACATAGTTCTTCATTTAAGAAAGAGTACAAACCAGGCTTGAATTCTTACTGAAAAAGGTGCATTGTTCCATTGCAACACTGCTATCAATTTTTCTTTAATGAGTTATAGTTCAAATATTTTTTTCCAGAAAATGTAATTGTGAATTGCTATCAGCCAGCATGTACCAAAACTTACCAGACAATTCAATATCTGAAGAGCTAATCTAATAGACAATTTGACTTACCCATTCCTCTAGAGTTCTAAACCATATTCCTGAATAATACCATCAAAACCCAACAACTAGGCAAACTACATTATCTTCACTCTCTTAGAGAAAATACATTCCAGTGGCTGAAATTTAAAGTAATCCCCTGGAGTTTGAAGAGATGATATAAAAGGCTTTCATTAGAAGAATTTATTCATTCAAAAAGATTTTCTTTTTTAAAGATTTTATTCATTATTTTTAGATAGACGGGCAGGGAGGGAGGAAGAAAGGAAGAGAAACACCAATGTATGGTTGCCTTTCACTTGCCTCCAGCTGGGGACCTGGCTGGAGACCTGGTTTGCAACTTGGTTATGTGCCCTGTCTGGGGAATCAAACCAGCGACCTTTGAATTCCCATGCCAATCCACTGAGCCACACCAGCCAGAGCCATTCAAGAAAACCTTTACTGAGTGCTTCCTTATGCTAGTCCTGTGTTTGCAAGTTGCTGTTGAACAAAAGTAGATTTGGCCTCTAATCTCATTGAAATTAAATTTAGTACAAGTTACAGGTAATAACCACATACAAATTACAGCTCTGCTAAGTACTTTGAAAGAGAGAACTGTGTGTTCTAAGGATGAATTATAAATTATAATAGAGTTTGACCTGATAAGAAAATTCTCCTACATAACTATGGTCAAAAAAGATCCTGCAGAAAATCATCTATTTTTGTTGGAATCCACATATGAAACATTCTTTGTAGAATTAATTCAGTTTAAAATGTTTCACTCACTACCTGATTATGTTTTTTCTTTCCTGTTTCATCCAATAAGGACCAAATCTAGTCTACTAATCTAATCTATCAATCTAATCCTTTAAAAAAACTTTCTAGAATCTGAAAGCTAAATTTGCTGTTTAACACCATTAAAGGTATAATTTTTTCTTTATTTATTACTTTAACTCCATTTTATATCTTTGTATTTTGATTGCTCTGTTTTAACATTTAATATACCTCAAACTTTTTTGATATATTGATAACTATAAATACAAATAAATGATTGATAAATAGCTGAATTATATTTTTGATAAATAGTTTAATTTTAATTGTCATCTGACTTATTGCTGAATTTTAAGGGTTCCACCTGTCTCCACAACCCTGGTAGAACATTAACTAGGAGCTAAAAATTTCTTTTGAGTTTTTCAGATTTTAAAAGGGTATTAACAGATCAATTTGTAACAAACTCCAGAGCAGTAAATATTTTAGAACTATTGAGACCAAAAGTCTTAAATATCCTTCATGAGAAAGAGTAAAAATCCACAACAATCTACTTTTCTACCTTTCCCTCTTTAGCTCTTACTCTCTCTACTACAAGGCATAAAATAAGGAATAAAAATGTTTATACATTTAGTCAACATTCCACCTCAGGCTAGAATTGGGCAGCCTTATTGCAGCAAACTGCTTATTTGTACCCTACCCATCCAGAATCAGGCAGGGAGAAATGCACAAAGCTGAAAACACAGACATCCATGAAGGCCAGTGAGGACACTGCTCCTGGCTTGTGACCCACTGACAAAGCAGCCTCAACACCTACACCTTTCACATGAACAGCCTGACTGAGACCAGCATCAGGGACTCACCCTCCCACCTTATGCTGCTGATGTTTGGAGAACTATTCCTTTAGGAGAGGCATAATATCTGAGGATTACATATGTTGTTAGAGAGTTACATTAGTCACACTTGAGGAAAATATGAGATTTGTGTTTGCCTGTATCACTATCTACTTTTATCAAGGGAATTTTTATGTTACACAGTAACATCAGCAACACTTTTGATTATTTATTACTTTATTTTTTCGTGTTTTAATACCTTGGCCTAAAATTTCTGATGTCCTTATAGAATATGAGGCATGCTTATTAAAGAAAAAATGATTTTCCTTACAGAACAAAAATACTTTAAAAACATGTGCTGTAGGCCCTGGCACAGTGGATAAAGCACTGGCCTGCAAACCCAAAGGTTGCTGGTTCCATTCCTCAGCCAGGGCACATAACCAGGTTGCAAACCAGGTCTCCAGCCAGGTCTGTAGCTGGAGGCAGGTGAAAGGCAACCACACGTTGATGTCTCTCTCCCTCTCTGCCTATCTTCCTATCCCTCTCTCTGGAAATAATAATATCTCTTTTAAAAATAATAAATAAAAAGATTTTAATTAAAAAATTTGCTGTGCTTAGCTGCTACTCTACTTCAAAACTCAATATCCAGAGGCAGGTGAAAGGCAACCATACATTGATGTTTCTCCCCCTCTCTGCTTCTCTCCCTTCCTCTCTTCCTGGAAATAATCAATAAAATCTGAAAAAAAAAAAAAAAAAAAAAAACCCTCAATATCCGTATCTGCAAAAATACAAGTGAATTTTTTAATTAAAAAAGTAGATGTAGCTTATAAAAGTTTAAGATTTTAGAATAAAGTCAATAAAGTTTGAATAGCTACATCTTTTCTAATTCTTTATGTTTTCCTTCTTGTTGAAATTATCTTTTGATCATTGAGTTGGAGCATTGGTAATGGGTTCTTATTAAGCTAGGTGAGTATGAAAGATGTGCTAATGAATGATTCAGACACAGGTAGGATTTAAATATTTACACAAAATTATCATGGAAACATTTTAATTAGACAAATTGCTTCTATTCTAACCAATCTTCTTCCTGTCACAAAGCAGATAGCAATTTCTCTAATTCCATTTCTGGGTATGTGTGAAAGCTGTTTTGAAACATGAACTGGTTACAAAATACTTAGTCCGACTGTAACATAATCAAATGACCTTTGTGCACTATTATTTTATCTTAGTCATAGAAGTTTGAAAACAAAACGTAAAATATTTGTTGTCTACTTTTTTTATAAACACTAGAAAGACAAACTGAAGCTAATTTATATTCAGGTTGTGAGTACTTGAGAAGCAGTACTGCCTTCATTGGTCCAACCTTAGTTCAGTTTTTAAAAAAAGAAAAAGAAAAGAAAAACAACAAACCGATGTATGCTAACTCTACTCAGAGAGCTGCTTTTCAGCAATACTGTGTATCCATTACTCTCTCCAACATTACAGTGGGCCACAACTGCTTACGAGTAGGTTACCATGCCAGTGAATTTACTAAAAAATGAGACAGTCTTTTAAGCATTACCTAAATTTACATCTTTTCCTTTAGATCATGTGCACCACCCCTCCCCAAATGTCGTTTTTGCTTTCAAATGTAGCTACACTTCATAATTAGTTATCTATTCTAAAGGATACAAAAGAAATGGTCACTGTGATGTCAGAGGTTAAAACGCACTTCCATTCAACACACTGGAATACCAGTGACTAACCATATCAGTCTTCTATGTGTAAATCCATAGTGACTGGAAATTAAGTGAAAGGAGGTTTTCAGGGTCTGCTGATCAAGGCCCAGCTTCAGCGCCTTAAGATAACTTCAGTGAAACTTCCCTGAGATAATTATCTATGAGATTTTAACTTCCCTGTAATGAAGGTACGTGTTGCCTGAAGTTTCCCTGCAGAGGATTTGTGTTTCTTGTGTTTCAGGAAAGTTGAGCTAATTTGATGAACTATTTTCTTTCTCAACTACCCAAGCTTCATTAATGTGATTCTCACATCATAATGCCATTAGTAGGTGATGTTGGAAATATGAAGTAAGAACTCTAAGCACACCCTGTACTGGAAGACAAATGGAGTTGCTCACTCAATGATCAACTATGAAAGTAAAAATGGACCCCAGGGACAAGGATACAGAAACAGTAAGATGGAAAAAAGGTACATACAAAAGTAATGAAATGCTATTCACTTCTGACAATTTGAAGCTCTTTTGTGTTTGTCTCTATTTTCAGGTGTCTTACCAAGCCAATCTAAGAAAATGAAATCTCGCTAGATGAACAAAAAATAATGCATTTGGAAAAGACTACCAAGAAGTCAGGAAGGAAGTAGACAGCTGTGGTGACAAAAAACAAAAAACAAAAAAAACAGGTGATAGTGAACAACAGATTGTTTAGAAAGCAGTGTGGTGACAAAATGATAATGAGGAGAGGCCTGGATGTGTAACCTTCCCACCACACAGGCAGGCGAGAGTTCCTCTTCTCAAAGAATATCAAAGAAATGTCAATAAAGGCTCATTGCTGGTCTGTTTTGGAATATTCTTCCCAGTAGGATCCTTTTTCTGCCTACTCCTCAGACTTTCTAACCTTTTTTGTTTAAATGCATACTTTGGTGTAAAACCTTTTACATCATGACAGTATAAATGTACTTTAAACATTAAGCCTTCCCTAAAAGGGATTTCCAAGGGGAAGCACCTGACAACTCTAGTCTGGTAAATCCTCTTCTATAATTCACTGTTTTTAAATAAAGTAAGGCTGGGATGAAAAAGCACCACCACAGAATTTAAAATGGTCATATTTCTGTGAAAATCCAGAGAGCAAATGAAAGTGTGTAAATGGGGAAAAATATTTACCCAAATTTTTCACCCAGAGAATGTTGTCCAGTTTATTGTAAGTGGCTAATAAATGTTTGCCTTGAAGTTTACTTAGAGCAGTTTAAGGAAAACATTGTGCTCAAATTAAGCAAATTGAATCTTGTTCACCAGTAACATTAAAATAAAATAATTTATATCCTGGCAGTGCCTAGTACTTGTTAGTGGCTATATGAAGTTAACCAAAAAGATGTCAGCCCATAAGAACTATATGATGTAAACAAATGGATATAGAGAAAGGCTCCATTTTTATAAGAAACTAGGAAGTGGAAATTGATGCAAATATCAGAGGCTCTTTTCCTTTACTAAGCGAATAGGCATTTATTACACATAGCATCAAAGAAGGCTATGAGTGCAGTCTCATGTACCATAAGACTGGCTGATCATAGGTCTGGAGAGCATGTGATTGACATGTCTAAAGAGACAGATGTGAATTACAATTGTTTTCACAAGAAAATAAAACAGAAGGAGGAATAGAGAAAAGAAAGCAACCAACAGAAGGTAGAACCAAAAAAAAGCATCCTCTCATGGAAAAGCCCTACTTGAAGAAAACAAACAGGAAAATTTAAGTAACTTTACAAATTTTTTAAATGTAAGAACTGTTTTGCTGGGAAATATTTTAGTCATTAGTTTTTGTATATAGCATATTACCTACATATCTTCTAATTTTTAAAAATTTCTGTTGAATGTCTACCAGCCATATTATTTATTTCCTTCCTTTTACAGTGCCCCTCAAAAAAGGCATTTGAACATAGGAATAACAAACTGGGCACATGGTGATTTTCTTTAGTGAAGAACTATCCTATGAACATGAAGATTTATGCCTGCAGAGGAACCAAAAGACCAAAACATGAAAAGAAGCTAGAAATCTTTAGAGCTTTGAAAAGTTGGAAGGAAAGATACAGAAATAAACGTGAGTCTTTATTTAAATAAAAAATATCATCAGATAGACTTTTGACCTTTGTAAAAAGTCCCATACCAAGAGAATTGGGTCTAATTGGAATGGATGGCTCCATTAAATTAAGGAAAGGCAAATAGAAAAAAAGAAAAGTTTAATTATTATTCCTAGTTACTATTTTGCAAGTACTTTGTCAAGTACATTTTCAAAGAAAAATGCAAACAAAAATAAGACATAAATGACTCCCAATTGTGCTAATATCTTACAGATGTTATGGAATTTTATTCTTCAGTTTTAAAATTTGCTACTTGTCTTTAAAGCCATCCTATTTTTCACAACTCTCTTACCATTGAACAACTGAAACTTTCAGCTTTATGAAAAGCTGTCTACATTTGGCTAAGTGCATTTCAAAATTTTTGTGAACTTTACCATCAACTTAAACTCTAAAGTACAAGGTCAAGTGGAACAGTGGAACTCAGTAGGATTTGGGAAAAATCAAAGGTACAAACTAGAACAAAATGTGGTTTCTAATAGTTTATTAAGAAAAGAGGGGAAGTGTAATGTACTCCAGTGTCAAGAGTATCCATTTAGGAAATGTGTCATTTTAAATTCTTTACTCTTTTTAAAAAAATAAATAACAAAAATATTATGTTTATAAAGTGTGATTATTGCCAAATGTTTTTGTTTTTGATAATGTGTCAGGAGTTGGATCCTGTTTACCTAATTCAATGAAAACAGGGTTATTGTGAAGGATATCCATGGTTGTTTACATAATATACCTTATGATTCTGGAAATGACTCTAGACTGAAAAAATTAAATGGGAAATGTACTCTACTTACATGCTAAAATACTTGCTACAGGTATGATCAGCATAGCCTTAAGTTAATGAGAAATATTATTTCTACCTTCCAACTTAGCAAATCATGTGACATAATTCATTACACATCATGTATCTTTGTCTTCCTCTTGTGTAAAGTACCATTCCCTTTTTCTATCCTTTCTCCAAATGGTGAACATGCATTTATCTTTTAAGTGCTAATTCTAATGCCACCTCTCTTAAAATATTTCCCCAAATACATCAAGCAAAACAAATGATTCCCTTCTCTGTATTTCCAAAGCATTTTATAAATATTTATCTTTTATAAAATATGGTATCAGAATTAAATGTTTACAAATGGTATATCAATGCTAGACTTTGTTTCCCCCAGACAAAACCCTTGATTTATTCATCCTTCTGTCCCTAGAAACTAGTGATACAGAAACTGTCTCTCATCATCTGTTTTTTTGTTTTTTGTTTTTTTGATGAATAAATAGATGAATGAATAAATCCATTACTCTGAATCAATGTTATTTGGCTCACCTTGTATCAGAAATATATCAAAGTTATAAGATCTTTCAGGATATTTTACATATGAAAAAAAGAATATATAATTCCAAGCAAAAATTAGCTGACCTAAAGTATTTCTAATATCTTTTCCTATACTAATATTCTATGATTTCACCTAAATGATGAGCCATCCCCTGTGTCTCTTTGCTTGTGCATGATATAGAATATATAAAGGATAATTATTTGTTACTTGAGCATAATTTTCTCTTCACTCTTTTACAAATGTATCCTAGGTATTAGTGAAGCACATGAGCTATTTATGCTACACAACTGTTGTATATCCAAAGTCCTTTCCTCTCTACTTCATACAGCAAGCATCATAATGTAGCAATCCCTCTCTACTTATTTCCTCAATCCTACCTCAACACACTGCCAAATGACTCATAACATCTTTGACTTAGGCTTCTTAGGAAACTTGTGTTGTCTTTGGTTGTATTATTAACTGCAGTCTTTAAGATCATCTAGAGTTTTCAAAATGAAGTACTTCATTGATGTTTTCTTACTATGTAGATTTTGACATTTATACAGGAGAAGATGTTATCTACTAAAATAGCATCTCTACAGAGTACAGAGAAAGAAAATTCACTTAAGATAGACACAGTAAATTTAGTTTAAAACTAAGGAAGATGACCATTAACACATTCATGGGCAAAATAGAAATCTTAAAAGATCAATGTCATTCACTGGCTTCTATTAAAGCTCCTTTATCCAGAAATTTCTCTATAAAGAGATGAAATGGCACTCTCACAATGCAAACTGACTTACATAGAGAAAAGAATGTTCATTAATGATTGCAGTATCCCTGTATAAAGATCACCTTTGCATTCAATCATTTATTTACTGAGTAAACATTTTTTCCCCAAAGCAGACTCGATACAAGGTAATGTAGCTCTTCAAGGATTAGCCACAGACCTGGAGTAAAGATTTCATAAATACTGAGAAAATTCAGAACAACACCAGGCGTAAAGACAGTTCCTCCATTTCTTACCACGTGAGTTATATCAATTATGGTAAGAAAAGAGTTGGTCCAGCACACAAGCCCCTTTTTCTATATTTTTTTAAAAAAAGAATAAAGTCATATCACCAGTATTTTGCAAAATGTGCTAACAACTAGGAAGTTTTCATTAGAAATACAACCGTACTTGCTCATAATTAATAAGTTGTAAGAGTAAAAATTATTTAAGCAATAATGAATAAATATAAAGTTAAATGATAGATTAGCTCGCAATCTAGGAGGGAGGACTTAGTTTTCATAGAAGACATGTGCATTAGCTCAGAGCCTTCATGAGTTTGAATTTTGATTATGAACTTTCACTAGTAAACAAGTGGTCTAAATCCCAGATGCTTTTGTCTTTTAAATGTTCACATAATTGTTGTGAAGATAAGAAATAAAGTATTTTAAAGAAAATCATAGCTTTTTTATAAGTTGCAAAAGCCTTCTGGAGGAGACATTTTATTTCATCCTTAAAGAATTATAGAAGTTGAGTAAATAAAAAGAAGTTGAGGTTCTGGCAAGATGGTAGAGGAGGCCCCAGCTGGTGGCACAGTGGATAAGGCACCAGTCTGTGAACCCAAAGGTCGATGGTTCGATTCCCAGGCAAGGCATGTAACCAGGTTGCAAGCCAGGTCTCCAGCCAGGTCCATAGCTGGAGGCAGGTGAAAGGCAACAATACGTTGATGTTTTTTTCTCTCTCTCTGCCTCTCTCCCTTGCCCTCTCTAAAAATATAATAAATAATATCTTTAAAAAAAGATGGCGGAGGAGTAAGTGGAGTTATACCGATCTCCTCCCAGGTCACATCTGGAATTACTTTCTTGGAGAAAAAGTCAGCTGGAATTACCAGCTGGAAAGAAGTCCTATAACCATGGACTGAACAGAAGAGGACGGTTCATCACAACGTAACTGGTAGGAATCGCAGAAACATGAGAGGGCTGGCTGGGCCCCCACTGGAGGGCTTCACCTGAGAAGGTGGGTTCTGGTCCCCCAACTGGGTTTCCCAGGCTACAGCAACACAGCAGAGGGTAGAGCAGCATCCAGCTGAGAAAGGCAGAAAGCCATGGAGTTTACCGGCCTAAGAGAATGCTGAAGATAGAGAACTACTAGGGTAACCACAAGGAAAATACATTGGCACCCACCCACCCTGGGCTCCAGCAGAGGGAGGGCAGAGAGGAATGGAGACATGTGGGGAGAGTGTCTTAGAGGAGAAAAGTGGAGAGGTGGCTGTGGGGATCCCAGTGCTAACTCATTGCCCACACCTCAGGCAGACTGTGATGCACCAAGTGACTGTGATGCACCACACCAAGCAACTATGCTGTACCAAGCAGCTTCTGTATGAGGGTCCTCATAGCCCCACCACTGAAAGCAATCTGCCCTGCCCAATGGTGCATGAACCTGGAACCTGATCACAATTCTTTGATTTACATCTAAATAAACCTCTCCTGCACTGCCATGCTCTGAGCATAGCTTCAGTAGTTGGCACCTGAAGAGATATCTCTTGCTCAGCAGAGCCTGGGCCTGGCCACAATTACAAATTCTGTGACTTACAGCTGGGTCATACAGTCGGCCCCACACAGTGGCAAATGAGCCTGGTGGCTGATTGTGGATTCATTGGTTCACAACTGAGTTGGTTTGTCCTACCCAGTGGCCCCTGGGCCTGGCAGCTGATCACAAAGTCTTGGATTACAACTGAGTCTTTCAGTTGATCCCAGCACCAACTGAGCCTAGTGGCTGAACACAGATTCACTGGAGTACAATTGTATTTTACTGCCTAGCTCAGTGGCACCTGAGCCTGGCTGCTGATCACAAATTCATTAATTTGGATCTGAATCTTCTCCCACAAGGTGGCACCTGAGCAGGTGGCTAATCCTTTGGATTACAATTGAACCTCTCTCTCCAGACTAGCAGGAACTGAGTTTGGTGGCTATTTTATTGACTTACAGCTGAATTGTCTGTCACCCCAAACTGCATCTGAGCCTGGTGGTAGATCACAGACAAATAGAATTACAACTAAATCAATCCTTCCAGCCTAGCAGTTCCTCAGCCTGGCATGATCACAGTCTGACTGATTAAAATGAAACCTAAAAATGGGGAGAAAAAGAAATAGTCCATCATGAAAAGGAAAGGAGGAATCCCCAGAAAGATCACTAAATGAAACAGAGGCAAGAAAACTATCAGATATGGAATTCAAAATAATGGTGACAGAGAAGTTCAATGAGCTCAGCCAGCTCAAAGAAAACTACAAACAACTCCGGGGGAACTACAAACAACTCCAGGGAAGTGACAAGGAACTTACTGAGAGCTACACCAGCATTAAATATGACTTAGAAACTATCAGTAAGAGCAAAGAGGAAATGAAGAATACAATTTCTAAATTGAAAAATACAGTATTGGAAATCGACAGTAGGCTAGAGGAAGCAGAGAGTCAGATCAGCAAGCTAAAGGACAATATAGAAAAATATTCCAAGACAGTCCAACAGAATGAAAAAAGGCTGAACAAGAATGAAGAGGTTTTAAGAGAACATGAAATGCAATAATATCCATATCATAGGGATACCAGAAGGAGAAGAGAAACAAGGAATGAAAAACCTGTTCAAAAAAGTAATGATAGAAAAATTCCCTAACATGATGAGTGAAAATGTTACCCAAGTTCAGAAAGCACAAAGGTCCCAATGAGGATGAATCCAAACAGACTCACTCCAAGACACATTATAATTAAAATGGCAAATTTCAAAATACAAAGACAATATCCTAAAAGCATCAAGAGAGAAACAGCAAATAACATATAAGGGGGCTCCAATAAGGTTATCAAATGATTATTCAACAGAAACAATATAAGCCAGAAGCTATGGAAAAAAATATTCCAAGTAAAGGGAAACAAAGGCCTGCAAACAAGAATACTCTATCCAGCAAGACTCCCATTCAAAATGGAAGGAAAAACAAAGAGTTTCACAGACAAAAGAAGACTAAAGAATACATCTCTACCAAAAAATGCTAAAGGGTCTGCTTTAACAAGATGAAGAAACAGAGAGAGACAGAGAGGAACACAGATACAAAGGGGAAGAATGACAATAAATATCAAACAATAATAACCTTACATGTAAATAGATTAAATGTGCCAATCAAAAGGCATAGGGTAGCTGAATGGATAAGAAAACATGACCCACATATATCTTGTCTTCAAGAGACCCACCTCAGAACAAAAGATCAACACAGATTGAAAGTGAAGGGATGGAAAATATATATATCAAGTAAATGGACATTTAAAAAGGCTGGAGTAACAATACTTATTTCACACAAAATAGATGTTATGATGAAGACCATAAAAAGAGATAAAGAAGGACATTTCATAATATTTAAGGGACAATCCATCAAGAAGATATAACTTTGGTAAACATATATGTACCCAATGTAGGGGCCCTGAAATATATAAGAAAAGTCTTGGAGGACTTCAAGAAGGATACAGACAGCAACACTCTAATAGTAGGGAATTTTAATACCCCATCATCAACAATAGACAGATCTTCAAAATAAAAAAATTTAAAAAACACCAAGGATATTGCAGCATTGAACAATCTAGAGCAAATGGACCTCACTGATATATACAGAACCTTTCAGCCCAAAGAAGCAAAATACACATTCTTTTCAAATGCACGTGCAACATTCTCTAAGATAGATGACATGGTAGGTCACAAAACAGGAAAATTGAAATCATACAAGCATCTTCTCAGATCACAATGGATTGAAACTAGAAACCAATCTCAAAGGAAAACACCAAAAACACTCTAACTCATGGAGACCGAATAATGTGTTTTTAAGCAATGAATGGGTTAACAATGAGATCAATGATGAAATCAAAAAGTTTTTGGAAACAAATGACAATGAATACACAATAGCCCAAAACCTATGGGACACAGCAAAGGCAGTCCTCAGAAGGAAAGTCATAGCAATACAGGCCTACCTAAAATGATAAAGAAGCTTATACAAACAACCTAACCTTAAAGCTGCAAGAACTAGAGGATCAACAACAAACAAAGCTGAGAGCAAGTAGAAAGAAGGAAATCATCAAGATCAGAGCAGAATTAAATAAGTTAGAGACTCAAACTACAATTCGAAGAATCAACAAGTCCAAGAGCTGATTCTTCGAAAAAATAAACAAAATTGACAAGCCCTTATCCAGACTCATCAAGAAAAAGAGAGAGAGGACCCAAATAAACAGAATCAGAAATGACAGAGGAGAAATCACAACTTATATTTCAGAAGTACAAAGGATTGTAAGATATTACAACTATATGACAAGAAATATGGTAACCTGGATGAAACAGACATATTTCTGGAAATGTATAATCTATCAAAACTGAATCCAGAAGAAGCAGAAATCCTGAATAGGCCAATAACAACTAGTGAAAATGAAGAAGTAATAAAAAATCTCCCAAAGCAAGAGTTTCAGAACCAATGGCTACACAGGTGAATTCTACCAAACATTTAAAGAACTAACTCCTATCCTTTTCAACCTATTCCAAAAAAATCCAAGAAGAGGGGAGACTCCCAAACTCTTTCTATGAGGCCAACATTATCTTTATCCCCAAACCAGGGCAAGACACAACTAAGAAAGAAAGCTATAGGCCAATATCTCTGATGAATATAGATGCTAAGATTCTCAACAAAATACTGGCCAACCAAATTCAGCAATACTTTTAAAAGATCATACACCATGATCAAGTGGGTTTCATCCCAGGGATGCAAGGATGGTACAACATTCATAAATCAATAAATGTAATACACCACATCAACAAAATGAAAAACAAAAACCATTTGATCATATCAATAGACGCTGAAAAAGCATTTGATAAAGTACAGCAACCACTTGTGATAAAAACCCTCAGCAAAATGGGAATAGAGGGAACATACCTTAACATCATAAAGGCCATATATGAGAAACCTGAAGCCAACATCATACTTAATGGACAAAAACTGAAAGCTTTCCCCCTAACATCGGGAATAAGACAAGGCTGTCCACTTTCTCCACTTCTGTTCAACATCATCTTGGAAGTACTAGCCATAGCCATCAGAGAAGAAAAAGGAATGAAAGGTATCCATATTGGAAAGGAGAAAGTCAAACTGTCATTATTTGCAGATGATATGATAATGTACATACGAAACCTGATAGGTTCCGCCAAAAACTTACTCAACCTAATAAGCAAATTGAGCAAAATAGCTGGGTATAAAGTCAATATTCAGAAATCAAAAGCATTTTTGTATACCAATAATGAAACATTAGAGACAGAAGCTAGAAAACAAATCCCATTTACCATAACAAGAAAAATAAAGTACTTAGGAATAAATTTAACCAAGGAGGTAAAAGAGCTGTACTCAGAAAACTACAGAACACTGAAGAAAGAAATTAAGGAACATAAATGGAAGCATATGTTCATGGGGGAATAATTAACATCATTAAAATGTCCATACTACCCAAAGTAATCTATAGATTAAATGCAATCCCAATTAAAATACCAATGATATGCTTCACTGAAATAGAAAAAATGCTTCAAATTTTTATATGGAGCCAAAAATGCCCACAAATAGCCACAGGAATATTGAGAAAGAACAAAGTAGGAGGAATCACGATATCAGACATCAAACTATACTAGAAGCCTACTGCAGCCAGTACAGTATGGTACTAGCATAAGAATAGACATATAGATCAATGGAACAGAATAGAGAACCCAAAAGTAAAACCAGGACTCTATGGTCAATTAATATTTGACCAAGGGGAAGGAACATAAAGTGAAGTGAAAACACTGTCTTCAACAAGTGGTGTTGGAAGATCTGGACAGGAACATGCAAAAAAAATAAGACTAGACCACCAACTTACACCATACACCAGAATAAACTCAAGATGGATAAAGGACTTAAACAGAAGCAGTGCCACCATAAAGGTCCTGGAGAAAAATATAGGCAGTAAAATTTTAGATATCCTATGTAGAAATATGTTTACTGATACTTCAATAAGGGCAAAGGAAATCAAAGAACAAATTAAAAAATGGGACTATATCAAACTGAAAAGTTTCTGTTCAGCTAAAGAAAACACCAGCAAAATTCAAAGGGAACCAACTGTATGAGAAAACATATTTGCCAATGATACCTCAGACGAGGATTTGATCTCCAAAATACATAGAGAACTTATGCAACTCAACACCAGGGAGACAGACAGCCCAATTAAAAAATGGGCAAAGGACCTGAACAGACAGCTCTCTGAGGAGGACTTACAAAGGACACAAAGGCATATGAAAGAATGCTCAACATCACTAGTCATCAGAGAGATGCAAATTAAAACCACAATAAGATACCACCTCACACCTGTCAGAATGGCTATCATCAACAAATCAACAAACTACAAGTGTTAGTGAGGATGTAGGGCAAAGGGAACCCTCGTGCACTGTTGGTGGGAATGCAGGCTGGTGCAGCCACTATGGAAAACAGTATGGAGTTTCCTAAAAAACCTAAAAGTGGAACTCCCTTTTCATCCAGCAATTCCACTACTAGGACTATATCTGAAGAACCCTGAAACACCAATTCAGAAGAACCTATGTACCCCTATGTTCATAGCAGTGTTATTTACAATAGCCAAGTGCTGGAAACAGCCAAAGTGCCATTGGTGGATGATTGCATCAAAAAACTTTGGAACATTTACTCAACTGAATAACTACACAGCAGAAAGAAAGAAGGAATTCCTACCCTTTGCAACAACGTGAATGGAACTGGCAAGTATTATGCTTAGTGAAATAAGCCAGTCAGTGAAAGTCAAATACTATATGATCTCACCTGTTACAGGACAACAATGAACAAAACAAACAAACAAGCAAAACAGAACCACAATGACTACAATGAATAGACCTTCAGTGGACAGGGTAGGAGGGAGGTTGGAAGGGGAAGCAAAGGCGAGCAGTTTAGTCAAGGAACTAGCATGGAAAAACCATGGACGTGGACAACAAGTGGGATTGACTTTGTCAGGGTGTGAGTGGGTGGGAAAGGGGACAGAGTGGAGTAAGACAGGGATAGATGTAGTACAATAATAACATTAAATTAAAAATGAAAAAGAAGTAAAGAAGGTTCCCATTTGAAAAGTATCATGAAGCAAAGTCTCAGAAGCCATGTCTTGCTCAGAATGCAAAAGCTCAAAGATTCACTTTGATTGTGTTTAATATACTTAAAGTTCATTTTCCTCTAAACAAAGCATCACTTGCAATTTATCAACAAAATTCAAAATAAGAAATTCCCTGACTGTTTTCTTGGGTTTAATGGACTAATTACTCTGCCTGCGTCCTAATCCCTATTTAGTTGCAGCCTCCATAGGCTACTCTTTGTGATTTCTCATTCCACATGTTATGAGGATTAACCAATCAATTTGAAACACCTTGTAAAAACATGTCAGGCTTTCTATTGCCTTTACAAATTAATTCCTATTCAACCCACATTTTTTCTGTGATGAATTTTAAGCTACATGTATAACTGTGGCACACCTGACCCAGAACCTCAAAATTTCTCCAGCCTATTTGTCATGTATCATTTCACTATTACAAAAGCAGCAAAAACAATGCTTCCCAATTCTACTTAAGCAAAGGATTTCCAGGGTAGAATTGCTGGGGTGTTCTAAACAGACTGATTCAGTACCACCCCTTACTTACACTTACGGCCTTTTATGAATATGCTGCCAAAATTTCTAAGCTATGCAAAAAGCAATTTAAAATCTCAGCGAATATTAAACTTTGTTACTTTCCTCATCTTAATGTCAGAACAGGCAATTTCCTTTTTCATGAGAAAGAAATGTAAACAATCATATCTGTGCCCCGGCTGGACTCCTGGCTATGACACCAGAGAAAGTTGAGCTCATTGGAGCTACTGCATTGCATGAGCAATCTTTGTCTGTCAACACTCTGATACCTCCGTTAACTTTGCTATAAGCAATCTATCCCAGGGCTGCAAAATAAAGTTTTCCCAGCTGGTACTCACCTGCATACATCTCGGGCTGGGTACCTGAAGGCAGAATCCAACACATTAACAAGTTAATTGGGTCAGTCCAGGAAACAAAGAGCACCAAAATGAGTCCCTTTCTCTCTTTCCTACTTGAATGTATCTACTTTCAATGATCAAGTAACAAGATTTAGTCATATTTGCATTTCTTTTTTTACCTTTGGCTGCAAATAGGAAGTAACTTGGCCATTTTCTAGAAATACTTTTCTTGAAGAAAACTTATCTGTAGTAAAAGCTCAAAATAAAACTCCTAATTATTATTTGTAAAAAAAAAAAAAAAAAGAAAGAAAGAAAGAAAGAAAGAAAGAAAGAAAGAAAACAAAAGCAAACCTAATAGGTTTGACCTTAAACTAGCATCCTGTAACTGTTTACAAGACAAACTGCATTTCTGAGATATAGCAGAGCAGAGATCACTGTAATATAACCTGAAAGCACTATATATTACAAACGGCTGATGAAACAACTTTTTCTCCCTCTCTGTCCTTAACCATGTTATAAGATAGCTAAGTATGACAACACTGAAATACTTTTGGAGTGTATCATTTAAATACATTCACTTCAAAATTTATTTTCCATGTATGCACCCTTTCATCTTTAGGGAAAACACATGGAAGTATCATTTCCAGGATAATAGCCTATTTACTCAGCATTGGTACACAATTATAAAAATAACTTGATTTACAAAACATTGGGCATGGGCAACCCAGTTGCAGCCTTTTAAATAAGCCAATGTTTCAAAGGACTTGTATAAAAAGGCACAAATCTCAGTAAAACAGCCCTAATTGAAAAAGAAAAGTCATCAAAACTTGTGACCAGGAATTTCATCTCAAAAACCTAGAATAGTTTCAAAACGGTGAAACTGATCAGGCTGTCAATTTTTTTTTAAACAGACCAGGCCAGCAAAGTTGTTATAGTATGGAGGCCAACTAAGCAGCACTGTCTGCGCCTGCTCTCCCCACATAACTCAGAACTCCGTTCCATGAAGCAGAACTTATCTAACATCTCCATTGCTGCTGCCTGGGTCAGAACTCTCCTTTGAAGATATTTCAAAGTAAAACAAGATAAGAAGCACCTCTTCCAACAGAATCCTTCCGACGGAATCCTGTTATGTGAAAGAATGAAGTGCAAGTCCATTGGTATCTTTGCCAGAGCACTTTTTTGTCCTTTGAATAGATAAGATGAGTAAACTTGTGAAGGGGTTGGGGTGCAGGGATGAGGAGAGTGCCGCCAGATAAGAAACAGAGGGTGTCTGTTCTCCTTGGAGGGAAACCATTCAGTGGAAACTGCTGTTATGAACCAACCAGAAGACAGACAAGTCACCTATTAACTTCGTTAAGCCATTAGGAGTCCAGGAAAGACAGGGAAAGAGAAGCAATGATGGCCCTGAGTTTCTGATTCATAACCAGCTGGTAAGTTGTCAACCAAAGAGAATCTGGTCCAAAGGCTGTAGTCTAATTAAGTATGCATGCTATTTAATATTTGATACAATTGTGTTAGGAAATACATTATCTACTTGCTTAAGGAAAACTGATAATACAACAATTTTCTATATAAAATTTTTTATCCAGGTCCAAATCCTCCAAAATTAGAGGTTTCATTGTTACTAGTTCTTAATGGTTACTGTCAGAATTTCACCCTTCCTTGACTGGATGTGTTTTTAAAGGAAAAGATAAGATAGAATTAAAAACTCCCAGGCCTAGATGGGAGCTTTCTTATCTTAAACTCATTGCCTACTGATATTTGCAAATCCTGTTTCTCTTGGGTCTTGATAGCTATAAAACAGTTCACCTGCTTTTATCAATAAAGAGCTGGAAAAGCTGGATTTCTCAAAATCATTTGAGCTCCCAAATCTCTGAGCCTGATCCTTCCTGACCATTCTAGTGCAAATGTGATATTTCTGCCCCTGGGCAGAAATAGCAAATTTGGTCAGTTAATTTGACAATTAATTAAGGACCGCCTGTGCCATCTCATTCACTGTCAGCCTTGGCTTACACATTGGCTGAATTCTAAACAGTACATTTGTAAAGAAAACCATGTAAATAGTACTTGGAAAACATTTTCCAGTAGAATTAATATAATAAGTGAAGGTTACGCTCAGTCGGTCCCCCAAATATCTATTTAGCACAAATTATAATCTAACCCTAAATCAACATTCACTAGCCTTTATCATTTATTACCTGTCCACCTATTTTTTAAATTATGATTATTTTTAATTTTATTGTTGTTGTATTACATTCATCCCCTTTTTGCTCCCCTCTGTCCTCCTCCCCACCCACCCATTCCCCCCAAAGTCAATCCCACCTGTTGTCCATGTCCATGGTTCCTTTATACTAGGTTCTTGTCTAACCTGCTCCCCTTTCTTGCCTCTGCCTCTCCCCTCCCCCCAACCCCTTTCCCCCTGACCACTGAAGGCCTATTCATTGTATTCATATATTTGGTTCCGTTTTGCTTGTTGTTAGTTTTGCTCATTATTGTCCTGTAATGGGTGATATCATATGGTATTTGTCCTTCACTGACTGGCTTATTTCACTGAACATAATACTCTCCAGTTCCATCCATGTTGTTGCAAAGGGTACAAGTTCCTTCTTTCTTTCTGCTATATAGAATTCCATTGTGTAAATGTACCAAAGTTTTTTGATCCTATCATCCACTGATGGGCACTTAGGCTGTTTCCAGCACTTGGCTATTGTAAATAGTGCTGCTATGAACATAGGTGTGCATAGGTTCTTATGAATTGGTGTTTCAGGATTCTTTGGGTATAGTCCAAGGAGTGGAATTGCTGGATCAAAAGGCAGTTCCATTTTCAGTTTTTTAAGGAAACCCCATACTGTTTTCCACAATGGCTGCACCAGCCTATATTCCCACCAACAGTGCATGAGGGTTCCCTTTGCCCCGCATCCTCGCCAACACTTGTTGTTTGTTGATTTGCTGATGATTGCCATTCTGACAGGTGTGAGGTGGTATCTTATTGTGGTTTTAATTTGCATCTCTCTGATGACTAGTGATGTTGAGCATTCTTTCATATGCCTCTGGGCCCTTTGTATATCTTCCTCAGTGAGTTGTCTGTTCAGGT